>CAKNYM010051782.1:110492-146564 GCA_932195095.1 Andricus curvator | reverse complement strand
GTATAATGCCGTAGAATTTACCATGAAGGGGCTTGTCAGCATGTTCTCTTAGTAGAAGCGTATGTTCTGCTTCCTGTACACGACTTTTGAGCACCAAAGGTGTTAGTGATGCTAGGCCATGTGTATTGTCGCTGGAATCAAATGGGAAGCCAAGCTCCTCTGCGGCCCTATCTGCGGCACGATATAGAAACGCCGCAGCATTGACGACTTCATGTTGATGTACTAGTCGCATAAGAAAATTTGTGCTATTTAGAACTGAGCAGGCTGTAGCCAGAACCGTTCTGCGATGAAGACACTCTAAGCTCAGCAAGCCTCTACCCCCTTTATCTCGAGGGAGGTATATTCGAGGTACGGAAGATCTAGGATGATGACTTCGATGGATTGTCATCATCTTGCGTGTGCTTCCGTCAAGTTGCTTCAACTCATCGACGTTCCATTTTACTGCACCAAACCAACGGCCATGCCACGCTGAAAAACCCAGTTCTCGTCAGATCACTGAAGTTAAGCAGCGTTGGACGTGGTTAGTACTTGGATGGGTGACCATTCAAGAATACTGAGTGCTGTTGGCACATCGTGGGTGTGGTGAGCCCACACTTGTAGTAGTTATTTACTACAAGAAACTATCCACCTAGAAACACTACCCGAATCGGGTAGTGTCACGCCTACCCTGAAAGGGAAATGGCTTAATGGTATACATACATACATACATACATACATACAAAGCTTCATCTATGAGGGAGCAATATTTTACAAAATCTCCCAAACACTAAAAACCTACCCCTAAAGCAAAACTTATAGAATAAGTGTAAAAAAAGTGTAATAGAGGCTTATGGGACTATTTTTGATCTCGCTGAAAATAACAAAATTAATTGTCTGAAAACAACCAATAACACTAACACCTACGTATAATTAAAATATTAGTTATTAAACAACAAAAAATTTAGGCGGCCTTCAACTAAAACAGTCGGAACAGTTTTTATTTCAAATAATTAACCCAGACACTTTCACAAAACTCAAGTTGATATCCCTATCACCATTGTAATAATGAAAAAATCCCAAAAAAACAACCCCTGGTACAGTTAACGAAACATCCAAAGACTCTAGTTAATATCGTTATCCCTATAATAATAAATAACCCTCAAAAACTACCCTTAGTGCATCTAACTAAATCCATCTCAGTTGCTTTCAACTATAAGAGCAAAAAAATGTTAATTAAAAATAATTACCAATAATTATCCAACAGCCATACCACGCTGAAAAAACCAGTTCTCGTCAGATCACTGAAGTTAAGCAGCGTTAGGCGCGGTTAGTACTTGGATGGGTGACCATTCGAGAAAACTGAGTGCTGTTGGTACATCATGGGTGTGGTGAGCCCACACTTGTAGTTATTTACTACAAGAAACTATCTTAACTATAAGAAGACTCTAAAAATCTATAAGAAGACTCTAGTTGATATCGTCATACCCATTGTAATAATAATAAACACCAAAAAACCACCCCTGGTACAGTTAACGAACCCCGCCACAGCTGCTTCCAACTATAGCATACCGAAAAATTTCAAAAAAATTACCCCAGGTACCTTTTCAAGATTCTGGTTAATATAGCAATCTCTATAGTAATGAATAACAATCCCCAAAAACTACCCTTGGCGCATTTAACTAAGCCCACCTCAACTACCATCAACCAAATAAACCAAAAAAAATGTTGTTTGAAAATAATCACCCCACACTTTCAAAAGACTTTAGCTGATACGCCTATCCCCATTTAAATAATAAACAATTACAAAAAAACAACCCCTGTTACAGATAACGAACTGTTATATTTTATTTGACGACAGCTGATCAACTGTAAATATAGATTAATTAATGATTTTATTAAAAATTAAACTGTCTTTCGAATATTAAAACCGGAACAATAATTGATTTTGGAAGATAATTCAGAATCTGTTTAGAACTAAACAATATTTACAGATTGTTAAGTGAAGCATTGGACTGTTTCAATTCGAAGTTGAACAATTTCAAACGTCCAATTCAAACTTCATAACCTATTTTCAAATAATTTCAAATTAATAGATTCATAGTTGAACGCTTTTATTCAATTTCGAATCATTCAATTACAAATTTTTTGATTAAATAGCAATCTTTTTTTTTATATTTGCCAGTATTTGAATGTTCATTCCAAATGAGCAAATATAAATCAAATATGAAAAACTCAAAAATTTCAAACTCAATTGTTTATAATAGAAAGCCTTCAATTGACTCGTTAAAATTTGAGAGTTCTGCGAACATTACAATTGTAATTCTTTTATTATTGAAGTGAAACTTCTTTTGGGACGGGACTGAATTTAAAAAAAACAACCGAACGTATGAACGGAAGTCTCTGTCTCTCTCTAACGGAAGTCTCTCTCTTACACGTATAATTTCCATACCTTCTCTCTGTAATCGCGTCTCCCTTTTGTGCGGCGATTCGCAATTGCTTTGAAGACTCCGTTTCGATATCCCCACTACTGTCCGTTAAGAAAAGCCTTTATTCTCTCTCTCTCTCTCTCTCTCTCTCAGTATGAGATCGCCCCACTACTCCACCACTATGCAAGCGCCGTTGCACTCATGCGCGTCCTCAATGTATTAGTGAACTTTATATGACACCAAGCACATGTAAAGTTTTACTATTCACTTCTGCCGTGTGGCCCTACTGCCACACACATTTTTTTTAATTTGGTAATTTCTAATACAAATTGTTGAATTTTCACGAATAACAAATGAATAATTGTTAATTTAAAACGAGTTAAAATAAAAATAATTTAACGCCTCATTTAAAAAGTGTCCAGTTTAAAATTTTTTCAATTTTTAATGTTTCCAACTTGAAATTGCTTTGAATAATATAATTTTGAACATTCACAAATTCATGGATTCATTCTTCAATTTCAAGGATAGAACATAAAATTAAAAGTATAGAAAGATTCCATTTCGTGCGTGTAAAGAGAACGTACGCGTTAAGAGATAATTGAAAAACATTTCACGAAATTTCCAATGATTTCTTAAAATTTCGGAAAAAAATGTCGAAGATTTGAAGGCAAAAGGTATCGAAAAGATTGAGAAATAATGTACAACTTTAAAAGATTTCAAATATTTCAAAAAAATTAGATTTTTCATGATCTCAAATAAAAAATTTAGAAGGTTTTTAGGAATTTTGAAAGATTTCAGAAAATATCAAAATTTTTCTAAGATTCCTGAGAAAATTTGAACCTGTTTTTTTATTTTAATAAATTAATTTTAAGAGACTTGTTCAAATACTTCAGGACAAAGTCGAATCACTTTAAGAGATATTGTGAAGGTTAGAAGTTTTAAAAAGACTAAAGAATAATTTAGAACTTTAAATGATTTCAAATAATATAAAAGAAAACGCAGGTTTTATCAACATTTCGAACAAAACAACTTAGAAGCTTTTTGAGAATTATGAAAGGTTTACAGAGAATACAATAATTTTTCTAAGATTCCAGGGGAAATTTAGAATGGTTTTTCATTTTGATAAATTAATTTTAAGAGAATATTTGAAAGGATTCTGAAAAACGAATCGGAAAAAGTCCAGATGTCAAGTCATTTCGAGCGTTATAGTTTTTTAGATTAATCTAGAATTTCCGTGTTGCTTATTTAAATAACACATTCTTTCCGCAACACTGCTCCGACCCAGGCCGCTGATAAATCTCTCTAGCAATCACCCCAGGCGAAGAGCTTCACAAAGTCATCATGTAATTATCCAAATTGGCGACTGGTCAATGTTTAAATTATTTTCTTATACAGCTAATGTCAATTTTGCAACGAATCATTTAATTTTAAAAACGAAATCTTTTTGCTCCAAATACACATAACTCTAAATTCACTTTGGAATTTACATTTCTCATGAACGAAATAGTTTTTTGTCAGGGAATAATTCTTTTATAAAATAAGCTGAATGCAAAATGATTTTTTCGCGTAACAAAAGATAATTCTTTATAGGTTTTTATTTATTCCATTTTTACCCATTTTTACTTAAATAGTAATTAATTGTACGACAGAAGACGAAATTCTATCCCAGGCTCCATCAAATATTCTGGAAATTTATGTGTTTCATCCTGTAAAATCAAACCTGGGATAGCTTTTCGATTTAAGTATAATCAGAGATGAATAATCTTCATGGAAATTGAATAATAAACTAAATTTATTTTAATATTTCTATTACTACTTCAACTGCTTATACTATTAATTAAACAGTTTAATTAGAAAGGAGTTAAGGTTGTATAATTTCTAATTCAAAGTTTTTCATTAATTTGAATTCATTCTAGAGGAATTTAATTCAAAATTGTTTAATTACCAATCCTTCAAACAGAAAATTGTGTAATTATTAGGTCTTTTAATTTGATGTTTTACGATTTCGAAGAATTTGAAAATCCAGACATTTTTGTAGTTTAAAATTGAAATTAAACAATTTAGAGTATTGAAATCTGAAATTATTTAATTTAAAAGTGACTAAAATTGAAACAAAATCATGTAGAATATTATAATCTGGATAAAATTATTTTTCTCAATATGAAAATTTGCAATTTAATCAGATTTAATACTGAAATTGTAGTGAGATTTTAAATGTTTGAATTTGAAACTACAACAATGTGAAATTAAAAATTGGAAACATACAAAAATTAAGAAATTTCGTACCAAATATTTTCGAATTGAAGCTTCTGAAGCAAAAGAACTTTTGTTTTAAGGCCTTGAAAATTTATGTATTCATATTATTCAATGTATTGCTTCCTCATAGAGGGAGGTTTGTAATGACCTAAATTTTCAAATATACTTTTTTGACATATTTTGATATAATTCGACCCCAGGAGCTCGAAAATAATTTTTTTACAAAATGCCCGTCTGTATATATGTGTGTGTGTAATTTATTTCTGTTCACCATATCTCGAAAAGTAAAAGAGCTATAATCATGAAATTTGGATGAAGTGCACCTCCGATTGATGTCCAGGTCTGATAGGATTTTGAGGTAGATCGACCATTTAGAAGTAGTTTTTTCTTGCGTTTAGAAATTTAAAAAGAAAAATTTAGGGAAAACTTTTTTGATATTCAAAATACAACAATACGGAATCTAGCGTATTTGTTCGCGTCTCTGAGACGCATCGATAGACTTATTGTTAAAACTTTTATGACTTACCATTACCGATTTATGAAGTATCAAAAAATGGTTTATTCTGTTTATATAAAAAAAACTTTTTTGATATTCAAAATACGACAATATTGCATGTATAGTATTTGTTCGCGTCCTTGAGACGCATCGATGGACCTATTGGTGAACCTTTTATGACCGAGCAGTACCGATTTATGAAGTTAACAAAATTTTTGTATTCTGTTTATATGAGAAAAACTTTGTTCCTATTAGCAGTACTACAGAACTGTCTCCAAAGTGTCTGTTTGCGTCTTCGAGACACGTCGAATGACCCATTTGCAAACCTTCTATAACCTCTTATGATCTATCAATACCGATTTATAAATTGAAAAAAATGTTGTTTATCTTGTTGATATAAGTAAAACTTTTTTAATATTGGGAAAACAACTATAATGTATACAATATATTTGTTCGCGTCTTCGAGACGCATCGATCGCCAAAATTAGGAAGTTTTCATGATATACCATAACCTACCAATATCGTTTTTAAATTTGTCAATAAAATTATTTTCCGTTTCATAAGAAGATTTTTTTTCATATTGGGAATATAACAGTACTGCATTTGATGCAGTATTGTTCGCGTCTTCGAGACGCGTGAATTGATCTTTTGACGAAGTTTCGAAGACCATTATTGATTAATCAATAGCTACTTAAAAACTTTTAAGAAAAGTGACATTATTTATATGAGGCTTTAATTTGAAATATAAAACGACCGTAGGTTAAGAAGTGGTTTATTGTGACAGAACACATCAATTGACATTTTGGTGGGCCCTCTGATTTTCTGAAAATAAAATTTTCGGAAAGACAGAAACATAAGCTTGAAAAATATTGAAAGTATCAATTTTTTGTTGTTAGGGTGAACCTCCCTCTATGAAGAAGCAAATTTATTTGATACTTATGAGGAAGCAAAATGCTCATAAAATGAGCACAAATAAATACACCCATAGTGAATACGTCCATAGTACTTTGCAGCCGTATTTATTTTATGTTTGGTGTAAGAGCACCAATTCTTGGCACCTTTGGCCAATGATTGGCATGCCAAAAACCAATGTGAATTTATTTTATCTTAAATAAATATTTGATTGCACTAGATAATTAATATATACATCATGTGTAAAAATGATATTATAAATAAATTATTTGAGGCCAAGCATGCTAAAAAAAAAGTATTATCTAAGAAATTAGAGAAGGGTGCTTACAATTGCGGGGGATGCCAAGAATTGGTGCTCTTATTTAAATCTAAACAAAGGATGACCTTGTTAAAAATTATGTTTTTAAAGATTTCTTTTTCAAAATTTACTGAACAGAAACATTAAGATATAAGGGAGAGGTAGAAAAATGGATTAAAAAATTAACACGTTTTTGTGAATGCTCAAATCATAAATATAATTAAATCAGAATATATACTTATATTACTTATAAAATTATTATAATTGTATAATAAAAATTAAATAATTAAATATATTTAATACATAATATTGATAATTATCTGAAGTAATTTTTAATTTTTCTTTAAGCAGATGTACAATTTCTCAATCTTGGAATGTTTTGTAATGAACGATTATAAGATTAGACACGGCGGACAAAATAATTTGAAATTTGAAAGTGGTACAATATAAACATTTCAAGCTCAAAGTCTCCGAACTTAAAATTATTTTGCGATAAAATTTAAGATTTCTAAATTGCAACATTATACATTTTTAAGAATGTAAAGATTAAATTCAGGGCCTAAAATGTTGTGTATTTCGACACAAATTGTGGTAAGGATTTTAAATTCTTTTCAGTAGGAGTGCGAGAGAAAGGATATCAGAGAGAGAGAAAGGGGGGGGGGGAGACTTCAGTAAGGGTCTGCACAAAAGTATGTGTTTCGCAATTCAAAACATCTTAGGCTCTGAAAAAAATAATAGGTACTAAAATATACTACATTGAAAATAGCCACCCTGCATTTAGTACAAATCAATTCTTACACAATAATACAAGAATATGACTTTTAGGAATGACTGAATTTAATTTTTCATTTAAATTAAGTGAATCAATTAATTTCAACCGTAAATTGGTCTTAAATACCGTGTCCCTATTTAAAGTATGCAGTAATACAATGAACAGCTGATAGGAATGTTACCTTTCGAATGATTTTCAGTCGTGCGATCTGAAATTCATTCGCGCTAGCAAAAAGGCGTGCGCGAACTGCGATGCGCGAATACTTAGTAAAAATGTCGATTCACGCGTGGATCTCGGTATGTTGGAAATATGTATAATTGTATCGTTTATGAAACTTTTTTAACTTTTCACTTACATAAAACAAAAGGATTGTATTGTTAAAATTAATCGCATTTAATTAGTAGGTTAGGTTCTCGACTACAAACATATTAAGTAAAGGGTTGATGGGGCATCAATAATCTTTGTGTCTTAATCTAACCTAAAAGTTTCATTTTGCGAGTATGAAGCGATGGAGTTTCAACCAAGCGAGTAACTTGAAGTCATATTACAATCATCGGTTGACTTTCAACCGGCAAATGGTACTTTTGGTTACATATGAAAGTCAACTGACATTTTTGACTGAAATTCAGATTCTTGTATTAATGTTGAGCTGTCTGTTCAAAAACGACCATATGCCAAGCAAATCTTCGAATTGAGCGAGCTATCATAAGTTCTTGACCATAGAAATTGGGTCCAGCATCTGCACAAGGCTGACGATTTGTATAAAGTGCTCGATAAACCAGACCTCTTATTTCTATTGCATAAACTTTATCCGCAAATGTCGCTACGTGATGTGTTCCAACTGGTATTGGATTGACTTCCTGATATAAACCTACGTAAAATGCAAGATTATTCATGTCAGGATACAGAGTCTGACAATGCACAGGAGCAGGAGCGTCAGCATTGATCCGGTTGGTTTGGAAACTTAATTCTATAAACAGAAATAGATATAGATGAATTTTGATATGTATGCTTAATAATGAATTGAATTGAATCAATAATTAGAATACACTATGAAAAATATTCGTGCAAAAAAATCTTGTTTTTTTGGATCAAACCAATTTTGTTGGTTCAACAAAAACTTTTCCTATCCTATGTTATGAAATGAGAATTTTCCTGAGTATACTGTATGTATGTATACTACACGGAGAAAAAAAAACGCACTGTTATAGTAGTCTGAGCTCTTAATATTACAGCACGGAACTTCATGTGCGAAATTGGTATGAATTTCTACCAATATTGGCATCAGGTTAGACATTTTTAGCATTAAATGTCCCATACTATAAAAGAATCAAGCGCATGCCGTTATTGCTAGAGTCACATGCCCTTAGAGCAGTTGTGCCTTACGGAAATAGCTCCAACATTGCCTTGCTACGGTTGTGAGAAAACCCATCCTATTAGAGTATGAGTACTCTTACAAAAGAGATATTAGGCCACGCCTACCGACGCTTGCTTGGATGGACGCTTGGATGGGTTTTTTTGCAACCGTAGCAAGGAGAAGTTCGAGCTATTTTCGCAAGGGATAACGGCTTTAAAAGCATGAAGCTTTGTACTTTTTTAGAATAGAGGGATTCCTGCTTAAAATGAATGAATTTTGTGCCAGGATAGCAAGAATGAATCCTGCGACAAAAGCATGACTAGTGTTTTTACTATTATAGGCATATTTTTTTCTCTGTGTAGGATGGTTCAAATTTATACGTGTAAAGATTCCATTTGTGGTCATCGACCCCCCCCCCCCCACCCAATTTGTTCATTTTCCGGAAAAATAAATTCCGTCTTTTTTCAAATCGCTCAACACTAACCCGTGCCTCTGGGCGTTTGAAATTGTAATGGGGTTTAAATGGGAAAAGCTCGTTTTTCGAAAAAATTGTAAAAAGAAGTACATACTTGTTATCAACTTTTTGCAAATTTAAGTTTAGTCACCTTTCGATGAATCTTTCAGAAACAATTTCAATCCAATAAACTTTAGGTTTGACACCAACAACCCCCTTGAATTGTGCCCGGAAATGCCCCAGAAAATGCAAAATAGCAGTTTGATGTAAGATTCATGCTAAACACTACATTTTTTTTAATTTTCTCGAAATTAATTATTTTTATTCAATAAGTCACAAGTTTTTTCGCCTGTAGACTGTGAAAAGTTATTATTTTTCGGGAAAAGTTATACAGTTGATGAATTTGAAGAATAATATTCCTTCTTTGATATATTTTGTGATTATTTAAACAATTTTTATTTGGTTGAAAAATTATTGTCCGTGAATCGTACAAAATTATTATTTTCTAGAATTAATTACACAATTATTGAATGTGGAAAGTAATATATTTTTTAACGATATTTGATAATTATTTGGACAATTTTTGTTTGTTTAAACGAAGTTTTCTCCGTTGAATCTTGTAAAGTTACTACTTTGTGAAATCTATAACGCATTTAATGAATGCTAAGAGTGATATTGCTTGCGCCTTCTCAAAGGATAGGTGTAGAAAATTCTAGTTTCTTTGTATCTCTTACACTATGCAGCTCATTATTCATTATTTTCTTATTTCAAAACTTATACTAAAATTAAATGATTTTTTTTAGTTACATAATTGTTAGTTACTTTTTTAAATCCATTAAATGGATACAAGAAAATACTGATTAATAAACGATATAGTGTAAGATATTCGAAAAAACTAGAATTTCCTCCACCTTTTCTATAAAAAGAAGCAAGTGATATCAATTGTTTAAATAATTGCAAACTTTCCTTCAGAAAAAAATCACTCTTAACATTCTTTACCTGCGACATTAATTCCAAAAAATGTTAACTTTTTGCGATTGACAGGATTAAAAAATGGTTTGAACAATTGCCAAGTATCTTGAACAAAAAAAAAAGTACTTTTAACATTCAATAATTGTGCCATCAATCCCAGAAAATAATAACTTCTTACGATTTACAGGGGAAGAATCCTTTAAACAAATGAAAATTATTTTAAAATTTTACGAAAAGTTAATAAAAAGTCATTCTTTTTTAAACTTTTTCAAAAGATGAGCTTTTACTATTTAAAAATCGATGTTAATTCCAAACGAACAAATTTGTGGGGGGATGGTTCATCACCAAAAATCGAAAGTCGAATGTTTGTACCACCCTGTCGGAGAAATTTAGATTATAGCGAAAATCTCAGCAGAAAAAAATTCTAAATGTTGCAGATGAAGGTTTTCTCTATACTAATATAGAATTTTCAAATTCTTAGTCGATTAGAATTAATTTCCTGAAAAGTAAAAGGTTAAATAGTACCATAATCTTACGATCATTTTGAAATACTCTACTTTAAATAGCTGTTACGCGCTGAAAATGCACGCTCACTAAATTTCGGTGAACTTATAGGCACCCTTTCCTGTTTCCCTGGACTTACCGACAATATTTGTTTTACGCTCACCGATTTTCGGTGAACCTAGACACAGCCATTCATATAATTCAAAATCAAAATTTATTTTTTTGCAGAAGAAATAAAAAATAAATCTTTGAGTCTCTGAGTCTTTGAATACTTTGGAACTGTTTCCAAAAATAAATATATAATCCATTTTTTTTTAAACAAGCTTTTATTAAAATATACTGAAAAAAATAATTTCGTTTGTGGATCATTTTATTCAAATGCTGTCATTATTTTTGATCCGTACATGAAATGTGAGCCGATGCCATTTGTTTTATTTTTAGACTTCAGAAACTGAGATGAGGTTGAATATTCAACTTAATGGTTGTTTTTATGGGTGCAATGTACGCCGATCCATTCACAAGGCGCACAGGGCTTCAAGGTAAGATGCGATTAAATTTTGGTTTATTGCAGTCGAAAGGGGAAATGATAAACTTCAATTTGAGACATTTTCGAAGGTTCTAGGACTACGAGTTTAGTGCACTGAGAAAAATGGATTATACGAACTGGATAATAGAATTAAAGAATAATACACCGTATAGAAAAGTTTATTAGCGCGTATAATCTATAATATTTTTCTAATATATGAAGATGTTACCAAATATAATCTGTGAATGTTAAATTCTTATAATCTTCAGGCATTAAATTGTAACATCTCATATTTTAAAATGTCCAGGCGCCTGTGTAGTCGCAGATGGTAGGTCGCATTGTGGCGCGTGTCATATGCATTTGTTCGCATTGAAACAAGTAATAATTGAGTTATAAAATAATTATGAGTGCAAAGTCACACGTGATTTAGATTTAGAAAATGGGGAAGTTTATATTTCTTTTCATTACACATCACTGCCATTTTTACAAGTACAGAAACTTAGCCTCCTTTACTTTCGTTTTTGTATAGTCTTATGATAGCCACTTTCCTGCTTATTGTGTGTTTAAAAAATTGAAATTTGTTTCCAGTTCTACTTCCGAGCTCGTCTATCAAAATTTTGTATAGGTTCATAAATACTTTTGCAAAAATTATTATATATATTTGAGGTTATCTAATGGACCAGGATTCTAATATGGATATTAGATTTTAAAATCTTGGATTATATCTTTTATTATCTCAGATCATAAAGTTAAATAATCCAAAATATCCTGTAATATATATTTCTTAATATCTATAGATTGTAGTTCTAATAATCTGGATGGCTGTCCATTTTTCTCAGTGTGCCCACGGTTATCCGAAAATGGCCCCATTTTCTCAAAAACTATACGTGATTGACAACTTTTGAGCCCAGATTCGTGTCAGACGTGTGAAAATCTATCAAAAACACCTGGTAACTTCCTATTAGCAGGCCGAAAGTTGAAATTCACAGACCAGTGGACTCTAACCATTAACCCCAAAAACTACCACATAATACCACGCATATATCATTTTGCGAAAAAATAATCCTTTACAGAATCTTTTCCCATAAAGCATATGAAGTTTTCCTGAAACACACTAGTTGTGCAAATAGTAAAAAACTGATGATGAAAAGAACAAACAAAACTATATGAGAAAGGTGGTTGATTATCTTTTCTTCAAATATTTATTTATAATATTTATTTCTTGATATAGATTCAAAAATTGAGGGCCTCCTTTTATGAGACAACCCTTCTCTTTCTTTTACTTAAAATTTAAATTTTCATTAATTATTCTTTATTTTGTTTTATAATATTTTCTACATTATTTGTATACAGACTTAATAAATGTTTTTTTTTACTGATGAGGGTCCAAAACAGTGACCGAAACGTTTCAAAAAGAATTATCTAATCTTTTATTCTGACCTTCATTTCCATGACTTGCTTCACTATTTAATACAAATAAAAGGTCGAGACTAAACGTACAATATCTTTGCTTCCTCTTTTTTCAATATGACCTAATAGTTTTCTCTAATGAGTCTGAAGAAAAAGCTTGTTGGATAGTTAGTTTCCTATATTGATATAAGGAATGAAAAAAAATTTTATTTGGTATTATTATTTTATTTTATTTGGTCTTCGCAATTCCATAAACATGATTAATGCTTATAAATTATATCAGAAACATCTTTTTTGTCAAGAAACCTTAGGTTCAAAAACTTTAATATTGAATATGGAATAAGATTCCCCTTTTAATATATTTTCACTTCACCCAGATAAGATTTACGATTCTCGTCAAGACCATAAAAATGAAAATCGAGTTGAGCTGAGTTTCTGCACAAATTAGTAAATATTACGTATAACGTATGTTTTATGTAAGGCTTTTCAGATTATATGATAAACAGTATTTGAGTTTAGTTTTCATATCTTAGCACAACCACTGAGCTAATAAAAAATTATTCATTCATTAAACTTTAAAATATGCTTTATTTCTTGAATGCAATTAGCCATTTGCGATTGGATATATATATATATATATATATATATATATATATATATATATATTATTGACTGCTTATATATGCAAACAATTAATAATTTAAGTAAAACTTCTTCAAAGATATTATAAATATTAATTAAAATTGTTTTGATAAAAAAATTAAGGTTATAGGACATAAGAAGTCGAATTTGGAACATGCTATCTGATATTGATCATAGTAAATAAATGAAGAATACTTCTTATTAAGAATAATAATGAGAATAATCTTATTTCAAGGTTCAGACCTCAATTTAGGTATCTACGCTTCATTTTCTGGCTAGGGAAACACCTTGAAAAATACTCATGACATCAATTATGACCTTCCATATTTTTTCTACAATCTTACAAATTAAAAATCAGCTACTGTGAAAACTGTATATCATTTCAATAAATGTATATTATCACAATTCATAATATGCATTTTTATTGAAAACAGACGCATTTTCCTTGTCTTGTTTTTATAATTGAAATAAAGTGCGCATCCTATATAAAAAAAACAAACAATTTTGTTATTATGCAGTTTATTGCAACTTGTGTCGTTTTTCCATAAATTTAATTTGTTTATGTTCAATGTTATTTTTTACGATATGAACCAAAAATATGTATCCTAGCGTAGAGTGGATCTAAGAAAATTTGTAAATGTAATTTAGGCGAAAAATTTTGTTAGATAAAATGTTATTGTAGCGTGTATCGTTTTTCCATAATTTTATTTTTTATTGTTAATGTTATTTTTCACGATTGAAACAAAAATTACGCATCCTATCAAGAAATGATTATGGAAAAATTTGTAGCTCTTTTCTGAGTTAACAACTTGCTTTTATTAATTTTTTTCGTGGTTTGTGTCGTTTGTCCAAAAATTTAATTTATTTTATTCTTAAATCAGTTTTTTACAAATGAAACAAAAACTACGCGTCCCATCAAAAAGTGATCAATAACAAAATCTTTTTTGAGTGCCCAATTTTTTTCAATTCATCGTTTTCCGTATCTTGTATAGTAATGAACGCAAAATGGATTTGTTGATTTTTCATTATTTTTTTGTGCGATAAAAATTTGAATGTTCGATTTTTCAAGAAAATTGAAGACAAGGCTTCCAAAAATATTGTAGGGTGTTCAAACAGAAACATTTTTCTTCTTCTGACTTTTTTTTCATATCGTGCGTTGTTTGGCTGAAAATGTTCATTTTGGTTTGTTTTTTGGAATTTTGTAAATGCTACAACTCCGGTAATTTTTCTTCTATCAAAAAAAGTAATTGAAATATTTTGTTCGCCTCTTCGAGTGCTATCACTAATAGTCCATAGAATTTTTAAATATTGAAAAAAGTGTTCTAAAAAATTTTCAAAATGTGCTCACTTTTTGAATTTTTATACAAAATGGCTGGCTAACGAACTTGACCTTCATTTTAGGACACTTGGAGAGTATATCAAAACTCAATCCAATCTGTCAATTCTTTCGAAAATTATTATGCTAAAAGACTAAAAATCTACATGCATGCATACATAAACACATACATACATACACACAGCAGACACATTCACAAAACCCGGGGTGGGGGGGGGGGGGGCTGATTTTACACAAATCTAATACTTTTTTTGATAATAATGTGAAAATTCTTCATTCGTAATTATTTATTTGTAAAAATTCAATGTAAGCCATGCCATTTGCAGAAATAATAAAAACTCTTTTATTTCAATTTATGTTGTACAAAGACTCCACAAGTAGATAAAAAAAATCATAGGGTCCTACATGAAAATTCAAAATGTTTTGAATTACTGATTTCAACAACTGATTTTTTTCCATTTTATATTAAACTCATTTCTGACTTGTGAAAAATATTCATCTGGCAGCAATGGATAAGTGGAGACCGCATCTCTCCACAATTGTTTGTATAGTTCTTTCGAAAAGAGAACCAAATTAGTAAGTCCTTCACGTTGGGTAGGATAATTTTGATTCAAAAATGTCGTATTTAATATTTAATTTATAAGGATGAATGCGAATTTCGACAATTAATTATTTGCTTCAGTATTACACGAATTAGAATAAATCGAAGGTTTTTAAATTTGACATATTTTATGTGGCTCTCTTTCTTGTCAAGCATATCATAAAAATCATTACAGTAGGATTTTCATATCTAAGCTTGACATTGACAAATTCTTGAGTAATTTCAGTTAAATAGTGTCTAATTATCACTCAAGAATGTTAGGTGGGGGGGGGG
Organism: Andricus curvator; assembly: GCA_932195095.1. Lineage (NCBI taxonomy): Eukaryota > Metazoa > Arthropoda > Insecta > Hymenoptera > Cynipidae > Andricus > Andricus curvator. The sequence goes on along the minus strand of CAKNYM010051782.1, from coordinate 131,350 downwards.
GGGGTGTTTGATCACTCTTACTCTATGTTTAATCGAATTTCGTGGTGGTTTTGCAAGACAAAACGCAATATAAACGCAAATAAAGTAAGGTTAAATAGATTAAGAGTTGGTTGAAATAATTATTTTTTTTCCTCTTTGAAGCAGTAACTTGTGAGTAGTATTTAGTTATTATTTACTTGTAAGTATTTAGATTCAGTTAGTACGTTAAAATAAAATTTTATTCTATTTGAAAAAGTAATTTTCCGGGATTGAGATAATAAGATAAAATAATTTTTTTTTTATTTCAGCCAGTATTTTATTTTAGTCACAAAATATATGTTTTAAATTTGAAAAATAGTATCAAACAAATTATTTCTCTGATTGAAAAAGGGAAAAAATATAATTATTCAAAATTTAACTAATTTTTACTTTTTTTAAAGATATTTTAACATTGAATGCCAAAAATCTATGATTTGAAGAATTAAAATAATATTGATGATATAATTTCAAACAAAAAACATTATTTATATTCAAAAACTGTTTAAACTTTCAAAAGAAATTTATTCCAAAAACGCTTTTTGCAATGAAATTTTTCCTTACCATAGGTTCTTCCACTTTTGAACATTTTTTAAATTTCAATAATTGATGGCTTTTTTCAGGGAAAACATTCTCTATAACTACACTGTTTCCAATTTTGAAAGTAAATTTTTCTATGGCTAAAACCACTGAAATAATGTTTTCAAATGAACCATTTAATATATATATATATATATATATATATATCAAGATTGTTTAATTATTTTCAAAATTCTAAAAATTAAAGTTCGAGGGAATGTTTTCCCAGAAAAGAAAGTCATGATTTATTTGAATTTAACCTTTTTCCAAAAATTGTAAAGAAACGACAGTAAGAAAAAATTCAATAACAAAAAATATTGTTTAAATAATTATTTCTTGTAAGTTTTAAACTGACGTTGGGAAGTTTTCCACAAGTCCTTTCCCGCAATATATTTTTTTAACCCACAGAACTTAATCAAAACCCTTCAAAAAGTGCAATAAAAATCAAAATTTCGAAAAAAAAATACGGAATTTCCTTTTCCGCATTTGTAGGAAAATGGAGAAAAAAATTAAAAACTCATGAAGAATAATTACTGAAACAATAGCATTGGTTATTGAATTGTTACTAAACAATTTTTTCAAGTGGTTCCTTTAAAAAAAATGGTTTTAGCGATTTCAGCTATAGAAAAATTTACTTTAAAAATTGGAAACAGGAAATTTGTAGAGAATGTTTTCCCTGAAAAAACAAACGATCAATTACTCAACTAATCCATTTTTCAAAAATGTTTAAGAAGCTATAGTAAGACTAGATTGAATTGCAAAAAGCCTTGTTGAAATAAACTTTTTTTAAAGGTTTTAAAATTTCTGCAATAAAAGTGACGTTCTTTATTTAAAACTAACTCGTCATTAATATTATTTTGATTCTTAAAATAATAGAAAAACTATTATTTCAGACATAAAAAAATTGTTTCTTCAACTTTTCTTTTTTTAATTCAATGTTAAAGTATTTTTAAAAGAAGTAAAAATTGGCTTGATTTCAAATTATTACATTTTATAATTCTTTGAATTAGGGAAATAATTTGCTTAATATTATTTTTTTGAAATTGAAACGTGTATTTTTCAATTCAAATAAAGTAACTGGCTAAAATTAAAGAAATTATTTGTGTTATCTTATCATCTTAATTCAAAAAAATCATTTTTTAGGATAATATATAATATATTTGGATAATAATGATAACATAATAATTTATTAAAAATTTGCTGTTTCAAAACAGAAAAAAAAGAAAATATTTCAAACCCTTAATCGATTTCATCTTGCTTTATTTGCTTCTTTGCTTATTTGCTTACTCCTCAACTGAAATTACTCAAGAATTTTTCAATGTCAAGTTTAGATACGAGCATTGTACTGTAATGATTGTTATCATACGTAAACAAACTTCTTCTCTCGATAAAAAAGAGAAAAAATTTCCGGATTTATTAAAGAAACGTTTGCATAATTTGACAAGCATTAAACACATTTGTAATCATATACGAAAATTGAAAACATTTTCTCTTCATATTTTCAGAAGAGATTGACATAAAAGAGTTTTTATTATATCTGCAGATGGCATGATAAGCAAAAACAAAAAATTATCTGATGCATTTTAAAGCAATTTTTGAGCCTACTATCCACAGAATCGCAGTTTTGAATAATTAAAAATTCTGTAATTGTGATAATTTATTTTTGAAATTTCTTACATTTGCAAGATTTAAAATTAAAAAGGTCTTGAATTTTAAACTTCATAAACATCCAAGTTTCAGAATTTGGATTTATACATCTTTAAAATTGAAGAATTGTCAATTGTAATCTGCAAGATAAACATATTTCAAAAAGATGTTTAAAATTTCATGATTTCCATCTATAAACATTGAAAATTAAACAAGTTGGCGAATTTTCAACTGTAAATATCTTAAAAATGGATCATTTTCGAACATAGAAAACGGCAGAAAGATTCAGAAAAAATTTTGTTTTAAATTAAAGAACCCGTTTCTTCAACATAATTTTTCTCATTTAACCAAAAATAACTTCAAATTGAAGAAAAACATTTTAAATTGAAGAAAAACTTGTATTAAAAAAAAACATTTCATCCAAACAAAGAAATTTCCTTGAATCAAAGAAATTTTATTTGAATCAAAAAATCATCTTATTACGTATAAAATCCCAAATTAACTTATTAATTTATTTATTTGCTTCTTATTTCTGCTTATATGAAATCTTATAATTGAATGAGAGTAGGTATATATGTATATATCACTGAAAGCCGATTCAAATTTAGATTTAAAGGAAATGTTGAATAATTTTAGGAAAGTAATAATTTCAGAAATTCTAAAAAAGGTTTTGTTTTTATGGATTTTTTTTTACATAATGATAAAAAATAAAAATACTAAAATCTTTTTCAATACTTTTCTCTTCTTGAAAATGCTTTGAAATTCATTGAAACATTCAAAAGTTTTATGATATATGCCTTAAAATATTTTTTAAACCCAATGAAATCGCTTTTAATCTTTATAAATCTCTCAAAATCCCTTGAAATATTCCCAAACCCATTAAGATCCATAGATATTCTGTGAAAGTCTTTGACATTTTTTAAAATTCCTTACGTCATGGCTAGAGATTATTTGAAATCCCATGAAATACTTTTAGATCCTTTGGAATTCCATAAATTCTTTGCAATCTCTCAAATTGGTCTACAATCCCTTGAAATCCTTTTAAATCCCTTAAAATCTTTTGAAATCAATTGGGACACTTAAAAAACCCTTGAAATATTTCAAAACCTTTGAAATTTTCAAAAACTTTTCAAAACCCAAAGATATCTTCTGAAATCTTTTGAATTTTGTGAAATTTTTGAAATCCTAATATCTGGTGTATACGCAAAATTCAAATGGTCAACATCAGTATTAAAGCATTAACAACAATAAATAATTTTTTTATATTCAATGAAATGAAGTTTTATTCTCTTATCAAAGTAGATAATGTCGGACTTGCATGTTGGTGGCGGAAGTGAGAACGTGTTAAGTGACAGGTGGAGAGAGAATTTTACGGAATTTGTGTGGAAGGTGTGAGTGGAGTGTGAGGGTGGAAGCCGAGGAGGTGAGTAGGGTTGTGTGGGGTGAATTGTGGAGATAAAAAGTGAGTTTCAGCGTGTGTGGGAGGTGGTATCTAGCTGGATAGGGAAAGTGAGGTTAGGTTGGCAAGTAAGCGGGGGAGTTCGTGGTCAGGAGTCCTGGGCTTTCGAGGGTTCAAGGGTGGTTCTCGAAAAGTTAGGGGATGCTAAGGGAGAGAAAGGGGTGTCTGCAGGGACTGAGGAATTGAAAAAAAAAAAAAAGGGGGAAAAAAAAAAGGAAAATTTGGCGGCGAAAGACGCCAAAATTTTGCAGAGACATCTGTCGGTTGCGGCAGGTACTGCATGGATAGATCCCATTTACCGGCGGTAGAGCGGGAGGTGGGCAGCGAGAGTACTGGCAGTGCTGGTCAGAGGCTCCAGAACGTGGGATTTTTCGGCCCCCACCACGTTCCCATCTGGGAGCAATACATGCAAACGTAGCGTGTCGGTGAGAAGACTCTGTTACGCGTTGCGTCGGCCATCCTCGTGTAAAGCCGAAAATGCACGAGCACGAACCCGTGGTTCGGGCCGAGCCGAGCTTGCCCGACTTCGCGATTGAGTTTCGTGGGCTATTAGGAGGTTTGGGTTGATTTTTGTTTTCAAGAATGACACCTGAAGGAAAGAATTCAAATGCATGTAATGAAGTCTCAAAATATTTTTTATTATGTCTTTCAGGAACCTATATGGGATTTTAAAATTAGATTAATAATATTTATCACTTTCAAGTGATTTCATTTTTTATTATTTATGTTTTATTTTTCAATCGATTTCAAATATTGCAAAGTTCAAATGTTAATAAATAATTATCATTTTTAATTTAATGTGTAGCATTAATGAAATTAAAATTGATAAAATTTTAAATTATGAAATTAAATGAATTAAAAAAATTAAATTAAAATTGAAATAATTAATTAATTTAATTAATTAAATTATAATTAAATTAAATTAATTATAAAATTTTGAATTTTATAAATTTTTTAATTTATTACATTAATCAACGTTTTTAATGTATACTCTGATATATACCTTTCTTTTCATGCTATTTTAGGCTATAATCACAATTTTGGGGATTTCAAGAGAAAAAGCGAAAAAATTATTAAGTTGTCCTCATATGCTTTCTTAACATATAAAAACTTTATAAAACCCTCAATGTCTAAAAATATTTATCTGAACATTACAAAATTAATTTTTCACCATTTTATTTTTATTGTGAAATAATTGTAATTGGAAATTATTTGCGAATAATTGTAAAATAAATTTAACAAAATTTATTTAATAAAGAAATATCTCATGATTTTTTGAGGACAAACAATTTTAAAGGTAAGTCTTTGCAGTACTTTAATAACTACTGACCACATTTTCTGAATATTTTTCTTTGATGCTGCCCTGATAGGGTCAAACATGGTACAAAAAACCGTCGTGAAATTTCAAATAAAAACTGTACTCTGCATAAATTAATTTTGAAAATGAAAAATATTTATACCTTTTATAAGTATTCTCAAATTTTATTTGAATATGATACACAGTGATTTTTATTTTAAAAATTCTTGTAAATAGTTGGTCATTTTTTAAATTTTATGATATTTTTGTACCATGTTTGACCTAAGGGAATAGATTTTAGGAATGAAATTATAAAAATATCTCAGTTAGTGTTTGGTTGATAATAATATTTTTTGTTGAAATTTTTATTTGACATACCTGAAATATTGAACAATTTTGTGAAATTTTCTCAAGAATCCTATATGAAAATTATATTTATAGAAACTAAAATAAGCAAAGAAAACAGTCAAGTAATGAATAGTTATTCGACATTGTTTATTTTGCATGTATACAAAATTATTTTTCGCCTTAAATTATAATTTTGTTGAAATTTTTCTTTCTTCTTCATTAAACAATTTATTTATTTGGTTGAAATTTAATTTTTTGAAAGACGATTGCAATTCAGCGTTTTTGGTTGACAATTCAACTGTTTAGTTAAAACTCATATTTTTTGTTGGAATATTGATTGACAATCAGAAATATTCAAAATTCTTCGAAAATTTTCTTAAGACTCTTAGGAAAATTATATTTATGCCTATAACCTCAGATATAATTAACTTAAATAATGAATAGTTATTCGAAATTTTTATTTGCCATGAAAAATTATCTTTTGCGTCTAATTATAATTTGGTTGTAATTTTCCTTTTTTCTTGACTAAAAATCGTTTTTACTTGAAAATTAAAATTGAAATTTGAAAAATTGAAAATTAATTTTTTTAAGTTATATTCAACCGTTTTTTATTTGAAATAATTTTTTGTTGACATAGCAATTATCACATTTTTCGTTGAGAATTACCCTTTTTTGCCTGAAAATAAAACTATTTCGTTGAAATTTTTTTTTTCAAGTTTTAATTTGAAATATTTGAAATGTTAGAAAATATTTCGAAATTTTTGTCAAGAATCGTATATGAAAATTATATTTATATAACCTTAAAATGAGAAAAAATTTTTTTTTTTAATAAATAGTTATTTGAAATTTTGTATTTGTATCAAAAATTATTTTTTGCCTTAGATTACAATTTTGTTTGAATTATTCTTTTTTCTTAACTGTTTTTAACCAGAAATTAGATTTTTTTCTCATTGAAATAGTGATTATTATATTTTTCTATGTAAATTCAGCTTTTTTGGTTAAAAATTCATTTTTTGTTGAAAATTCAACTGGTTAGTTAAAACTTATATTTTTTGTTGGAATTTTAACCTAAAGAATGAATAGTTATTTAACATTTTTATTTTGTATCAAAAATTATTTTTTGCCTTAAATTATGATTTGGTGTTTATTCTTTCTTGACCAAAAATCGTTTTTACTTGAAAGTTTATTTATTTTGTTAAAACTTCATTTTTTTAAAGTTAAATTCAACGGGGTTTCATTAAAAATATTTTTTTTTTATTGATATAGCGATTATCACATGTTTCGTTGGAAATGAATTTTTTGCCTGAAAATTGAACTATTCGGTTGAAAATGTTTTGTTTTTTGTTTGTTCAAATTTTAATTTGAAATATCTGAAATCTTAGACAATATTTCGAAATTTTTTTTTAAGAATCTTAGAAAACTTATATCTATTCATTTTTATTTTTACAACTTTATTTTAATTGTAAAATGATTTCAATAAAAATTAATTGTAATTAATTGTAAAATAAATTCAAAGAATTTGATTTTTTAAAGAAATACCCCATGATTTTTAAAAGACAAAACAATTTTGAAGGTAATTCTTTGTAGTATTTTAATAACTAATGAACATATTTTTAGAATATTTTGCCTTGATTCTGCCCTAGGGTCATATATGGTCCAAAAAACATTGTAAAATTTTTAATAAAAACTGCACTCTGTATACATTTATTTTAAAAATGAAAATTTTTAATACTTTTTATAAATATTCCTAAATTTTATTTAAATATGATACACATTGATTTTTATTTTTAAAATTCTAGTAAATAATTGATCATTGTTTGAATTTTAGGACGTTTTTTTACCATGTTTCACATTAGAGAATAGATTTCAGGAATGAAATTATATAAATATCTTTATCGGTTAGTGAAATACTACAAAGAATTACCTTCAAAATTGTTTAGTCTTTTTAAAATCATGGGATACATCTTTATAAAATAAATTTCGCTGAATTTATTTTACATTTATTTACAATTAATTTTCAATTAAAATTATTTCACAAGTAAACTAAAATTGTAAAAATAAATATAAGTTTTCTAAGATTCTTAAAAAAAAAGTTCGAAATATTTTCTAAGATTTCAGATATTTCAAATTAAAATTGGAACAAAAAAAAAAACATTTTCAACCGAATAGTTTAATTTTCAGGCAAGAAGGTTAGTTTTCAACAAAACATGTGATAATTGCTATTTCAATAAAAACAACAAAATAAATAGACTTTCAAGTAAAAACGATTTTTAGTCAAAAAAAGAATTAAAACCAAATTATAATTTGAGGCAAAAAATAATTTTTGATACAAGATAAAAATGTTAAATAACTATTCATTCTTGAGGTGCCTTACTTTTAAGGATATAGGTATAAATATAATTTTCCTAATATTCTAAAGAAAATTTTCAAAGATTTCATAATATTTCTGCATGACAATCAAAATTCCAACAAAAATATAAGTTTTAACTAAACAGTTGAATTTTAAACAAAAAAAAAATTATTTTTCAACCAAAAAAGCCGAATTTACAACAAAAAATGTAATAATTACTATTTCAATCAGAAAAAATTCTAATTTTTGATTAAAAATGTTAAGAAAAAAGAATAATTCAAACCAAATTATAATTTAAGGCAAAAAATAATTTTTAATACAAATAAAAAATTTCAAATAACTATTTATTTAAAAAAAATTTTTTGCTTATTTTAAGTTTATATAAATATAATTTTCATATAGGATTCTTGACAAAAATTTCGAAATATTTCAAATGGAAAATAAAAATTTCGAATAACTATTCATTATTTAAGTTATTCATATCTAAGGTTATAGGTATAAATATAATTTTCCTAAGAGTCTTAAGAAAATTTTTGAATATTTCTGATTATCAATCCATATTCCAACAAATAATATGAGTTTTAACTAAACTGTTGAATTTTCAACCAAAAAAGCTGAATTTTCAACGAAAAATGTAATAATTGCTATTTCAATGGAAAAATTTATTTTAAATAAAAAACGGTTGAATTTAATGAAAAATTTTTCAACGAAAAATGTAATAAATGCTATTTCAATGAAAAAAATTCAAATTTTCAATTAAAAACAGTTGAAATCATCTTTCAAACAATTAAATTTCAACCAAATAAATAAATAAATTTTCAAATCACTAAATTTTTTAATGAGGAAGAAAGAAAAATTTCAACAAAATTATAATTTTAGGCGAAAAATATTTTTGTACACAAAATAAAAAATTTCAAATGACTGTTCATTACTTAACTGTTTTTTTTTGCTTATTTTAATTTCTATAAATATAATTTTCATATAGGATTCTTGACGAATTCCACAAAATTTTTCAATATTTCAGATGTGTCAAATAAAAATTTCAACAAAAAATATTATTATCAACCAAACACTGAGATATTTTTATAATTTCATTTCTAAAATCTATTCCCTAAGGTCTAACATGGTACAAAAATATCATAAAATTTAAAAAATGACCAATTATTTACAAGAATTTTTAAAATAAAAATCACTGTGTATCATATTCAAATAAAATTTGGGAATACTTATAAAAGTTATCAATATTTTTTCTTTTCAAAATTAATTTATACAGAGTACAGTTTTTATTTGAAATTTCACGACGGTTTTTTGTACCATGTTTGACCCTATCAGGGCAGCATCAAAGAAAAACATTCAGAAAATATGGTCATTAGTTATTAAAATACTGCAAAGAGTTACCTTTAAAATTGTTTGTCCTAAAAAAATCATGAGATATTTTTTTATTAAATAAATTTTGTTAAATTTATTTTACAATTTTTCGCAATTAATTTCCAATTACAATTCTTTCACAATAAAAATAAAATTGTGAAAAATTAATTTTGTAATGTTCAGATAAATATTTTTAGACATTGAAGGTTTCATAAAGTTTTTATATGTTAAGAAAGCATATGAGGACAAGTTAATAATTTTTTGGCTTTTTCTCTTGAAATCCCCAAAATTGTGATTATAGCCTAAAATAGCATGAAAACAAAGGTAATTATCAGAGGTGAGTATACATTAAAAAAGTTCATTAATTCAATAAATTAACAATTTTATGAAATTTAAAATTTTATAATTAATTCAATTCAATTCTAATATAATTAATTTAATTCATTCATTCATTCAATTTTAATTTAATTTTATAAAATTTAAAATTTTATAATTAATTTAATTCGATTCTAATTTAATTAATCAAATTAATTAATTAATTCAATTTTAATTTAATTTTTAAAATTAATTTAATTTTATAATTTAAAATTGTATCAATTTTATAATTTAAAATTGTATCAATTTTATTTTCAATAATTCTATACATTGAATTAAAAATGATAATTATTTATTATCATTTGAACTTTGCAATATTTGAAATCGATTGAAAAATAAAACATAAATAATAAAAAATAAAATCACTTGAAAGTGATAAATATTATTAATCTAATTTTAAAATCCCATATAAGTTCCTGAAAGACATAATAAAAAATATTTTGAGACTTCATTACATGCATTTGAATTCTTTCCTTCAGGTGTCATTCTTGAAAACAAAAATCAACCCAAACCTCCTAATAGCCCACGAAACTCAATCGCGAAGTCGGGCAAGCTCGGCTCGGCCCGAACCACGGGTTCGTGCTCGTGCATTTTCGGCTTTACACGAGGATGGCCGACGCAACGCGTAACAGAGTCTTCTCACCGACACGCTACGTTTGCATGTATTGCTCCCAGATGGGAACGTGGTGGGGGCCGAAAAATCCCACGTTCTGGAGCCTCTGGTGCTGGTAGTGAAACCGACGGGGAGGGAATTTTCCACAAGCCACGTCGGCCAACAACGCGTCGCCCGGTGTCGAGCGGTGCGTCGGGGAGAGGGAGAAATCGGGACGGTGGCAACGAAGGAAGCGAGAAGGTAAGGGAGAGAGCGTCAAGCGCAAGTGACGGGGAGGATCTCTTGAAAAGGAAGAGAGACAGCCAAGAGAGTCCGGAGAAAAGCGAGGTCGAGAGCCCGTTTAAAAAAAAGCGGGATAACCCCGAGGTCACCCCCCAAAAAAATGGAGGGGATGTTGGAAAAGGAGGCTCTCGGGATGTTGATAGGCGAGATCAGGGGGCTGAGGGAGGAAGTAAGGGGGACCAAGGAGCAGATGGAAGGTATGAGGGAAGACCTGCGAATCAGAGATGAGAAATGGGAAAAGGAGGTGAAAGAGCTGAGAGAGAGAGTAGATGGGTTAGAGAGGGAAAGAAAAGAAAAAGAAGTTAAAATAAAACAGATGGAAGAGGAGATTAGGGCGTGGAAAGAAAGGACGGAAAAAAGGCTTGAGAAGGTGGAGGGCAGGACGGAAATGGAAATAGGAGTCGGGGGTAGCGGGGGCGAGATTAAAGGTATTTGGGAGAGGGTAGGGAATATGATAGAAGAGAAAGTGGGAGAGCGTAGGAATGAAAAGGAGGAGAGGGCGGATAGGGAAAGGATAAGGGCAATGGAGTTGAGAATGGAGAGAAAGGAGAAGGCAGACAGGAGAAATAATATTGTGATAAGAGGGTTGAAGATGAAGAGCGGGGAAGAAAGGGAGGGTGTGGAAGCGCTGCTACAGAGCATAGGGTGGAATAAAGGCAGGGTAGGGAAAGTTAAGTTGGAGGGGAGGAAGGAGAAAGAAGTGGCGGTTGTGGAGTTGGAGAGCTGGGAAGAAAAATTGGGGGTAATGAGAAATAAAAATAGGATAAAGGATAAGGAAGTGTTCATCGATCACGATTTGACGAGAAAGGAAAGGGATGTACAGAGAATGCTGTACGACAGGGCTAGGAGGGAGAGGAGTGAAGGGAGATCGGCGAAGGTAGGATATCGGAAAATAAAAATAGACGAGAAAATGTGGGTGTGGGACGAGGAGAAAGAGGTGTTGAAGGAAGTGCAGGGGAATTTGTTTCGTAGGAAGTAGGGGGGCGGTGGTAATGCAGGGTAGAGGAGTTGTGAAGGTGCTTTACTGGAACGTAGCAGGGGTAAAGAAGAAGGATGAGGAGTTCTGGAGGTATATCCAGGAATTTGATGTGGTAGGACTGGTAGAGACGTGGGTGGAAAGAAAGGAATGGGATAGAATAGAGCCAAAGCTGCCAAGGGGGTATAGGTGGAGACTCCAGGAGGCGGTCAGAGTGAAGAAGAAAGGAAGGGCTAGTGGGGGAATTATAACGGGGATTAGAGATGGATTAGAGGAAGAAGCTCACGGAGAGGTAGAGGGGGAGGGAGTGCAAATGAGGAAAGTAAAGATAGGAGGGGGAATGTGTAAGTTTGTGACAGTGTACAATAAGGATGGGATGGAAAGAATTAAAGAAAGGGTGGAAGACCTGTTAGGTGAAAGAGAAGAGGGTATGGTTGTACTGGGTGGGGACTTTAACGCGAGGATGGGGAGGGAAGGGGGCCTTTACAGGGAAGGGGAGAGCTTCGAAAGGAACTCAAAGGATAGGTTAATAAATAAGGAGGGGGAGATTCTAAGGGACTGGATGGAGGATAGAGGCTGGGCGGTGGCAAATGGTATGGCAACTGGGGACGAAGAGGGAGAATACACATACGTAGGTAAGGTGGGGGTATCGGTAATAGATTATGTAGTTATGAATATGCAAGGGTGGGAGGAGATGGAGAGATTCGCAGTAGAAGGGAGGGTAGAATCAGACCATCAGCCATTAGGGTTGTGGATAAGGGGTGAGAACGGTGGAAGGCAAGGTGGGGAAGAAGTGTCGACGGGGGAGAGGGTTAGCTGGACGAGGGAGGCGATAGAGAAATATAAGGAGCAGTTAGGGAACGTACGCTTCGAAGGGGAGACGGTGGAAGAGATATGGGAGGATTTAAAAGAGAAAGTGAAAGGGTGCGTGCAAAAGAAGGTATTCAAAAAGAAGAAGAAAGGAATGGTGAAGCCGTGGTGGGATAGGGAATGTAAAAAGATGAAAAGGAAGGTGAAGAGGAAGTACAAGAAGTGGAAAGAGGGTACTGCGAAAAGGGAGGAGTACGTAGAAATGAGGAAATGGTTTAGATTGATGTGTAAGAAGAAAGAACAGGAAAAGGAGAAAGAGCTGGAGGAGGAGTTAGGAAATGTTAAGACAGAAGGGGACGTCTGGAAGATAATAAATAGGTTTAGGAAACGTAGAGTAGGGATAAGCGACAAGATAGGGAGTGAGGAGTGGAGGGAGTTTTTTAAAGAATCATTTCAGGGCTCAGATTCAAGGAAGAGAGATGATGGTAGTAGAAGAACGGGGGAGGCAGAGATGGAGGAGTTGAATGACGAGGAGATAGAGAAACAGATAAGGAAGTTAAAAAGGTCAAAATCAGCAGGGCTGGATGGGCTAGAGAACGAAGCATGGCTGTTTAGTACACAAGAGGTTAGGGAGAGGCTGAAGGAGGTAGTGAAGAAAGTATGGAGGGGGGAGGGATTCCCACGAGGGTGGAGAGAAGGATTAATAGTGCCTCTGTATAAGAAAGGAGAGAGGGATAGGCAGGAAAATTATAGGGGGATTACGCTAATGAATACGGCGTATAAAGTATACGCGATGGTAGTAGCGGAGAGGCTGCGGAAGGATGTCGAGGGGAAAGGAATATTGCCAGAGACGCAGGCGGGCTTTAGGGCAGGTAGGAGTACTATCGACAATATCTACGTTCTACAGCACGTGGTGGATAGAGAATTAGCGAAGAAGGGATCGAGAGTGTACGCGTTTTTTGTGGATCTAAAAGGCGCGTTTCCGTCGGTGGATAGGGGGAGGTTGTGGGAGGCGATGCAGGAGAGGGGAGTGGAGAGAGGCCTGATCGAGAGGGTAAGGGAGATATATGAAGAAACCAAAGATAAGGTAAGAGGAGGACAGGGGATTTCGGAGGGATTCTGGATGGATAAGGGGTTAAGACAAGGGTGTCCGCTTAGCCCGACGCTTTTTGCGATTTTAATTGCGGATATGGAAAGTAAGCTGGAGGCCGGAGTGGTAGGAGGAGTCAGGATAGGAGGGGTTAGAATTTGGTCGCTAGCGTATGCAGATGACATAGTGTTGTTGGCAAAAAGCGAGGAGGCCTTAAAGGAAATGATGAAGAGGTTGAGAAAATACCTGGATAAGAATAGGTTAGAACTGAATGCGGAAAAGTCCAAGGTTATGGTTTTCAGAAAAGGAGGTGGAAGGGATAAGGAAGGGGAGTGGAAGTGGAAGGGAAAGGCGGTGCAGGCGGTGAAAGAGTTTGTGGACCTGGGCTTCTTGTTTCGGAGGAATGGCGGAGTGGGTGGTCACATAAAAGAGAGAGTGAGGAGGGCAAATGTGGTGATGAGGCAGGTGTGGGGGTTGGGAAAGAAGTTATTCGCGGATGATTTTGGGAGGAGAATGAAATTGTTTGACTCACTAGTGATGAGTGTACTATTGTATGGAGTAGAGGTGTGGGGGTGGAAGGAAAGCGAAGAGGTAAATAGGATACAGGAGAGGTATGTAAAGTGGACACTGGGGTTGGCAAGGAACACGCCTAATTATATTGTCAGGAGGGAGACGGGGAGAACGAGTGTAGGGATTCTAGCGGGGAGTCGAGCGTGTAAATATGAGGAGAAATTTTTGGAAGAGGGGGGAAGTAAGCTGGTTAGGGAGTGTTGGTGGGAGAAGGAGAACAGGAGAGGGGGTGGGAAGATGGAGGTTGAAAGAGAAAGGTATTTTAGAACGAATGGACTGCATATTGATGAATTGAGAAGGATGCATGAGGAAGGAAGGAAGGTATATGAGTTGGTTAAGAAAAACAGCATGGAGAGAGAGAAGACAGCAGGGGAAGAAAGAATAAGAGAGACAAGGTTTAATGGGAACTACGTGTGGATTATGCCAAGGGCGAGAGCGCAATATTTGTGTGAGAAAGGAGAGAAAGGAAGTCAGGAGCTTATAGCGAGGATGAGATGTGGGTGCATGGAGGGTTTCAATAGGTTTTGGCTCGATAGGGAAAAGAGGATGTGTGAACTATGTGGGAAGGGGGAGGCAAGAGTGGAGCACTGGTTGGAGGAGTGCGTGGAGGTGGAAAGGAGTGGGATAAGCATGGAGGTATTGATGCATGAAAGGGGGGACAAAAGGGCAGTAGCATGGGTGAAGGGAGTATTGGATAAGATGGTGAAGAAGAGAAGGAAGGAGGAAGAGGAATGGAGAAGGAAAGATTGTAAATAGAGGAGGAAGTAAATATAAGTAATTGTAAATATTGTAAATAGTAGATAAGTATTAGGTATTAGTCGCGGAGGCAGAGTATGGTAATGCGAGGCAAGCAAGAAAGTAGGGACATGCGAGCGAGGCGAGGCGAAGCGAGGAAGGCAATGCGATAAGAGCGAGCGGCGTTAGATATAAGGTGTGGAAGGATGTTAGTTTTAAGGGTTAGTTGTAAGAAAATTCTGTAAAAAAAAAAAATGGAAGTGTAAGCAAGTCAATTTTTTAAGGCCAGCAGGCTAAAAAATAAACGTTTATCTATCTAGATAATGTCAGTTCTGTATTTGCAAGAACAATTAAATATTTCGCCATCATAACTATCGTAAAGTAAATTAACAAAAGTTGTAAACAAATATTTAAAGTTAGCAGCGGAATTCATTATTAAACCTCAAATATAATAAATAACAGTTGTATTTTTAACAAAAAAAGATTAAATATTTTCCAAAAAAGACGAATTTCTACAAAATAGATTAATTTGTCAAGCCTAAAATATGAATTTTCAACAAAAAAGTTAATTTGCAACCAAATAGTTTAATTTTCAACCAAATACGTGAATTTTATAAAAAAATTAATAATTTTTCACTAAAAAAAACGAACTTTCACCTAAAATTAACTTTTAACCAAGTAGTTGAATTTCCAACCAGAAAAGTTCGATTCTATTTATAAACCAAATAGCTGTAGTTTTAATACAAAAAGATGCAATTTTTACCAAAAGAGTTGCATTTTGAATCCAAAAAGGCGAATTTCCAACCAAAAAAGATTTTTCAGTCAAGAAAGACAACAAATTTTAGGCAAAATTAAAGTTTGATGGGAAAAATAATGTTTAATACAAAATAAAAATTTCGAAAAACTACATATATTTTAATTTTCTTTCTTTATTATTTTGCTTTAAAGTTATATTCAGATAGTTTTCTTTGGTATCTCGAGAAAATTCAAAAATATTTTTAAAGATTTCAGATAAGTCGAAATTTTTTTACAGAATTTCACAAAATTTTATGAAAATTTTGTGTTAATTTAAAAGATATTTAGGGCTTTTTGAAGCTTGGAAAGAATTAAAAAATATTTAAAAATTTTCGGAAATCTTTTAAAGTTTTAAAATATTGGTAATCTCTTCAAAACTTCTAAAATTCCTAAATATATTTTAAACTGACAGTTTCTCCTAAAGTTGTCTTAAAATCTGCCAATTTCGTATTTTAGATTGTTAGAAATCTTTTGTAATGTTTAAAATTTTTAAGAATATTCTATTAAAATAAATTTTTTCAAATAAAGAATAACTTTAAATATTCCCAGGAAATAAAAAATTTCAAAAATCTTGCAATTTTTTTTATTATCATGAAACCTTTCAAAATCGTTAAAAAACTTCAAAATTTTATTTCAAAATCTTTCAAAAAGTCTAAATTTCGTTTTAAGTGTATTGAAATAATTAAAAATTTTAAATTATTTTTTACATTTTATCTTTTGAAATGATTCGAATTTTTCCTAAAATTTTGAAAAAAATGTACAAAATTAAAAAAATTGCCTTAAAATCTTCCAGCTTCTTTTTTGACGATTTAGGACATCTTTGGGAATGTTTTGATATCTTTTTAAATATTCTTTAAAAATAAGTTTTGTAAAATAAAAAATCATTTAAAATTTTTCCAAAAGCTTTAAGAAAATTTTTTTATTCTCCTGAAACCTTTCAAATTTCTTCAAAAACTTCAAAGTTTTGTTTGAAATCTTAAAAAAGCTATATTTTGTTTTAATCTTGTTAAAATCTTGTTATGCTTCAAATTATTTTTGTATCTTTTCGAAACTTCTGAATATGTCTCAAAGTCATTCGAATTTTTTCTATAATTTTGTAATCTAGCAAAATTGAAAAATTTTGCTTTAAAGTCCTACAGATTTTGAATTGTTTTAAAAATTAATCTTTTAAAATATAACCTTGAAAATTTTTTTAATTTAATTTTTCTCAACTCTTTAAAAGTTTAAAAAAGTTTACGAATTATATATTATGGTAGCAAAATGTTAAAAACAGAATCATTTCCAAATATTAAAAAACATTTACAATTTAAAAACAATTTTTTATCAATAATGTTTAGAATTATTCATAAATAAATTTTATCATAAAATTAAAATTACTTATTTGGAAAATTTGATTTACTAAATTGATGGTGGAGAAAATTTGTTATCTTAATTAATAGATAAATACCTATAACATCATTTAATATGGTCAAGGTGTGATGAATGAAATTTATCATTTAAATTTTCTCTTTTAAAATATATCTTCAGAATTAAAATTCCTCGCTTGGAAATTGCGAAAAGGAAAAGTGCGAGAGAGAAAGCTTTTGAAAATACACAAAATGAAGTATTGCTAAATCTTTGCTGATTTTTGGAAAGCTATCGTTTTTAATTGACTTATGTATCATTATTGTAAATAAGATTTTGTAATTGGCATTGTTCAGCAATTAATTAAAAAAAATGTTCTACAATAAAAATTAGATTTTTTATGTTTCGCCCCGGACTGACTCACTGAACTCTTCAGAAAGGCAATGTGAATCAGTCTTACCTTAGACATGACATTTTATAATTTAATTGACATAAATTCCATTACAACCTATATTTGCAAAAAATTTTATGTTTTCATCAATCTTCATTTTATTTTTTAATTCAGAATTTACCAAATTTACAAACATAATTTTTATGTGGAAAATATGCATTATAACGGAATTTAGATCAATTAATTTGAGTCAGTCCGGGACGAAACAGTCATTTAACTATTTAACTATTTAATTAAAGACAAGATAACACAAAAACCTATGATGGTGTACACGGGAAGCAAACTTTTCTTATCTTATCTTACAAACTGTTTGATAAAACTATATTGGCATTTGGTTACGACTAAGATGAATTTCGTGTTCCTTATTCAAAAGTCAAGAAGTACTTGGTTAATTTAATTTTCTTTACAAAATTTTTTAATAATTTTAAAATAACGCTCGTTATTTTGACATTTTCAAATCCTGAAAATGCTGAACTTTTTAAATAATTTATTTACCATTTAATCACTAAGTTTACAATTAATTCCATTTTTTTGATAATAAAATAAAATTAACCAAATATTTCAAAACCCAAATTTAGCGGTATTGATTAATCAAATTTGCAATATCAGGGTTGCTACAAAATACGATTTTTAAAATCATTATACGTAAAATACATGAATTTTCAACCAAATAGCTGAGTTTTCAATTCAAAAAGATAAATTTCGAATTTGATTTATATCAGCAACAAAAAATTCTAACAAATTATTTGAATCTTTAACCGGAACAGACTAATTTTCAAACTAAAAAGAGAAATTTCGGAACAAAAGAGTTGAGTTTTCAACTAAAAAAGTAAACAATTTTCTACAAAAAATAGAATAGCTACATTTTTAGCCAAAAAAACATCATTTTCAAAAAAAAAAAACGAATTTTCAACAAAATAGTTTAATTTGTAACCAAAGAAAGAATTTTCAAATGAAATTATGAATCTTCAATAAAAAATATGAGATTTTTAACCAAAAGTTGAATTTTTAACCCAAAAGATTAATTTTTTTACAAAAAAAAAAAACTTTCAACAAAATAGATGAATTTTCCACGAAATACTTAAATTTTTAACCAACAGATGAATTTTCAAATAAGAAGATTAAATGTCTATCAAAAAAGATAAATTTTCGACCAAAAACGAAATAGTTACATTTTCAGTGAAAGAATAAATTTTCAATGAAAAATTAATTTTCAACCAAAGAAATGAATTTTCAACCAAAAGCATTATTTTTCTATCAAAATAGATCAATTTTCTACAAAAAAATACCAGATTTTCAATTTTTGAAGGAATTTTCAACCTAATATTTAAATTTCCAACCAACGAAATATTTTTTCAACAAAAAAGGTGAATTAGAAGATTAATATTCTATACCGCAGAAGACAAAATTTATGTATTTTGTTAAAACTTTCAGCCAAGTATGTTCAAAAAAATATGGAGCACTTAAAATTTCAGTTGAAAAATTAATTATTATTTAAATTTAATTTAAATTATTTACAACAGCCATACCACGCTGAAAAAACCAGTTCTCGTCAGATCACTGAAGTTAAGCAGCGTTGGGCGCGGTTAGCACTTGGATGGGTGACCATTCGAGAAAACTGAGTGCTGTTGGCACATCGTGGGTGTGGTGAGCCCACACTTGTAGTTATTTACTACAAGTTATCAACCTAAAAACACTACCCGAATCGGGTAGTGTCACGCCTACCCCGAACGGGAAATGGCTTAATGGTATACTAAACATTAAAGAAGATATTAAAACTTATTCGGATTATATTCTAGTTCGATAAAAATCATCAAAATTCAGGGGAATTAAAAAATATGAAATGACCTGAAAACAATTTAAGAATATGAAAAAGCCTACTAAATTGCATAAATTAGAAATGAATTTATGAAAATTCAAGAGGATTCAGAAGAATTTGATGACATTCCGAAAAATTCAGGGTGAGTTTGAAACGCTTCAGGATGATTTAAACACGAAGTTAAAAAATCTATTAAATTTTGTAGAATCTAGTGCATTTAGAAGCATTAGAATTCAAATTAATTGCAAAAAATATGGAAATTCTATAAAATTTGATATTTCCTGAAATCCTAGAAAATTTATTCAAATACCTTGAGAGCCTTAAAATTCCTTAAAATAATTGAAATCCTCGGAAATATTATAAGATCACGTGATATCTTTTAAAATATCTAAAAACCTTACAAGTCCTATAAATCGTTCCATATCTTCCAAAATTCTAAGAAAATCTTAAAATCTTCTGAAATCCCTTGAAACTTCTTAAAACTCTTGAAAACTCCTTGAAACTTTAAAAATATCCTAAAATCTTGTAAATCGATCGAAATCCCTTTAAATTATTGAAACATATTTAAAATTCCTTAGAATCTTTTAAAATACCCTAAAATATTTTAAATCCTTCGAAATTTTTTTAAATCCCTTGAGCCTTCTTAAGACTCTTGAAAATTTCTTGGAATTAAAAAAATCTAAAATCTTCAAAATCCTCTGAAATCCCATCAACTATCGAACTAAACCGCAAAATCACTTACGTATCTTTTTAGCTCGGATGGCAGAATTATCAAATAAATTTTTCAATCAATTATGAAAATAATAACTCCTCGTAGAAAAAAATTCTGTGTTATTTTATTATTTTTGATTTAATTAAAAACAAATTTAAATGTGTAAAAATGGAGATCAACTTGATGAAAAATAATATTTTATAATTATAATATGGTCTCACAAAATGTACTGGTTTGAATATCTTTACACTATTTTTACACTTTAATAATATATAACCTGTTGCATATATTATTTATTTGTTCAAAATTATTTCCTTCGATTGAATACAAAATAAAAATGGGATCACAGGCTTTCCTTTTACAAGAATTTATCGGCTTTTTAATTTGTTGGGAAATTTATTTCAAAATTTGAGGACAATTATTGCTTACAAATTTTTTCCCAATAACAGAAATTGTTATTAGTAAAGTAAGTAATAGCAATTTTTAAATTGATAAAAATGGTACTGAAAATTCGCAGAGAAGAATTATTTATGAATTCCTAAAATATAGGAGTTAAAAATCTTCAGCTTACTTATGTGAAAATATCCTGATAAAGAAATAGAACGACTTAAAATATTTAAAAAATTATATTTACCAATAGAATTAAGGAGCACCGCTAACGAGAGGAACAAATTACCCAGAACGATCTTCATTTTTTCGATATATATAGGAAAAAACTGATTGGTAAAATTATTTTGTCAAGAGGGAATCTAATGATAGTTATAATTTTCCATTAGAGTTAGATGCATATATATACTTTTTTTTGTGGAGGGGTGAAACCTTTCCTTCTGAGGTATTCGTATTACGCAATTCGATTTTTTTTCCTTTAATGGCATCAAAATTGTATACATTTTATGATTCATAAGCTTGGTACAATAAGATAAGGGACACTCATGGTAGAGGGTTTAGTAAATTGCTACGTTATCAGTTATTTACCCTGACGTCCAGAAAAAATCGCATATATATTATCAGGAAGAAACTATGGATTTACAGACTTTAGTTCTCAGTGATATTTCCTGAAAATTTACCACATCTTCATTAGTTAAATTTGTTAAAGGATTTTGTCATAGCGAAAATTTTTACATTCTCATTCTAATGAGAAGGTATTGGTTTTATGTAAAATTTGACATAGTCGGTTTTCATCAAATCTCCACGTTTTGAGACCCCCTGAGCTAGAAAAAACG
>CAKNYM010051782.1:78880-110482 GCA_932195095.1 Andricus curvator | reverse complement strand
AGAGGAGCCTAGCGTAAAGCGCGATGCAAATACGCCCGAGCGCGTAGCGCGAGGTGAATACATAATCGAGCGCGAAGCGCGAGATAAATATATGATCGAGCGCGAAGCGCGAGATCCAATAGTCGCGCGCCCTAGGCGCGCTCAAACTTGCGAGCGAAGCGAGCCGCGCGCAAAGCGCGCCATGAGGATGTGCCCGCGAAGCGGGCAGATTTTTTTTATTTTCTTAGGTGGTAAGATTGTAGACCGAATCTATTTCAAATCTGGCAAGATGATTTGTCGTGATTTTCAAGGTATTTCCGGATGAACTATTCATAAAAATAGAATCAAGTTTGATTATTTGAATTTGATCCAAATTTTATACTAGATTCCATTTATCATTTTTCTATATTTTTATTGCATTATTTACATTTAAATAATAATTTTGAAAACTTCTTTTCTCTTCTCTTTACATCTTGAAAAATTATTATTATTATTATCTTGAAAATTATTATTTATAAAATTTGTTTTCACAATAATATATATTTGAATAAGATTGCAAATATTTTTGCTAATATTTGCTGAAATACTTATTGAAAATTAAAAGGGTCGAAAAACGGAAAAGCAGTTTTGGATCTGCTTCATCCAGAATTGTTTTGTATATTGTCACAAGACGTTTTGCAATGCACACGAAAATTTGTTTGAACCAAAAAAATTTGGTTACACAAATATCAACAAAATTATTTTGCTGTCCGAACCAACTTTCTTGAGTACTTTCTTGAAGTCACAATCTTTCGGTGACAAAATATGTGGCTTTTTATAGGAAATTAGGCGATACGTATTTTTGGGAATTGTGCAAAAAAACTTTTACAAAGTCATGCGTATTTGAATTTTTTGCTTTGCTTTTCAAAAAGATCTCAATTTTTTCTTCAAACTTATATAACTTTTGACCTAATTCAGATATTTAAGATGACGGCGGTTTTTTTGAAAATATTAAAAGTCGATTTTCTCAAAAAAATCCATGCCACTTTTTTGTTGAATTTGTACTAACTGTAACTGGTCTCTTCCATTAATTTACAAAAACTTGAAAACCAAAATTTCATATCTTCCAACTCATCAAAAATGATAAGAAATAAGAAAAAGAGCCTCTTTCAATGCAGAAAAAATTTGAAAATAAAACATTCTTTCTTTAAACATGATAAAAATGTTGAAAATATCAAATTTGCACGCCTTCAACTCAATACAAATTTTCAAATAAAGTTCATCTTCCAATTCAGAAAAAAAATTAAATACTAATATATCTTCCGTTTCTTTTAACATTAGAATTGTGAGATTCAAGAGTTTTTTTATACATAAATCCTGTTAGGTTACATTATTTTAATTTAATGTCGTTTCAAATTAATAATCGCTTAATTCTCATATATAATCAAAATTCAACACTTTCGGTCACAAATTAAAATTTTTTTAAATAAAATAATTGAAAATGTAAATTCCAAAGTTGAAATTTAGCACTCTGAAATTTCATCGATTCAATGCTGTCTATTTCAAAGAATTCAATTTCAAATTGTTTATTTCTGAATATATGATTTATAATTGCTTATGATTAATGAACAGAAAAATATTGCTAAATATTAAAAAATTGTTCTCTTTTAAAATTAATTACCGTAATATTTTAGACTTAAAAGAATTTGAATAAGATTTGAAACTGAATAACAGCGTTTAATAATAAATCTATTGATTGAAAATCATTTAAAAATGGAAAATATTTTATAAAGTTTTAATCGGAAGTTTGAAAAATGTTCAATTTTCAACGTTAAAATCTGTAAATTTTTTTGTAAACAAATTCAGAATCATCTTATGAAATCAGTTATTGTTTAAATTTTAACAGTCGAACTACAGTCCTGGTTAAAAAAATCATTAATTTATTTATTATAATTTTTAATGGTTTAAGTCTGAAAAACGGCATAGATTTTTCTTCTCAAAATTTTTCTGTCATTTCTTGATTATCCTGTTCTAAAAAACTCCCGGTCATTTCCGGGTTTCCCGGTCCAGCACCCACCCTGAATAAAATAAAATTATCACCTACATTATTAGACAATCTCAAGGATGAAATCGTTTTTAAAACATAGAAATCTTATTAGTTTTAAATACAAATTCTTCAAACTTGAATAATTAGAAAAAAAAAATTACAAATTTGAGTACTTTTAATCAAAAAGTTCCACATTAGTTAGAAAGTTATAAGTTTAACATTAAAACATACGGAATGGAATAGCGTCTGATTAAAGATTCTTGAATTAACTTTTCTCAAGAATTTTACCAAAATAAAATAGTGTAGACAAAATGAAATAGAATATAAGAAGTAGTTATGTTTTTCGATATAATTTTAATAAAGAAATACACAAGATCACTTTCTTAGAGATTATGTTTTTAAAGATTTTTTCCAAATTATTGGACGAGACATTAAGCCATAAGGGGGAGGTAGAAAAAGGGTTAAAAAAATTAAAACGCTTTTTGTGAATATTCAAATTAATAATTTAATTAAATCAGAATATATACTTACATAATTATAATTTTATAATCAAAGTTAAGTAATATAAAAAAATGGTTAAAGAAATCAACACGTATTTTCTTAATATATAATTTAATAATAATGAATAAAGAAAATGCATTCATATAATTATAATCGTATGATAAAAATTATGTATAATTAGGTCATTATAATATATATATAATACGTTTCATTAATAATTATCTTGATTAATGTTTAACCCTAAAGCATATTTAGAATTTTTCAATTTTGTAGTGTTTTGTAAAGAACGGTCTTGAGATTAGACATGGCGAACGAAATAATTTGAAATTTGAAAGTGGCACAATATAAAAATTTGAAACATAAAATCTTCGAGTTTAAGAATGTTATGTGTTAAAATTAAAAAGTTTTAAATTGCAACATCAGAAATTTTTAAAAATTTAAAGAAAAAAAGGAGGGCCTAAAATGTTGTGTCAAATTTTGGTACGGATTTAATTATTTGTCTGAAATTCAAAACATTTTAGGCTCAGAAAAAATAAATATGAACTAAAACTATACTATACTGAAAAAGCCACCCTATGTGTAGTAGAACTTAGTTCTTACATTTAATAAGTTATTACATTTTTAAACATCCATATGTTCATAAATTTCCAGATTTATATTAATCATAAAGTGCTATCATTGTAAGTTTACAGTGTTCCAATTTTACATCAAGACGAAAAATAATTGGTAGGACATTCTTTCTGTGTGAATTAAAATGAAATCGCTCAATAAGCTCTTCATATAAAGTAGCACTGAGCCCATATAACATTGCTAAATTCCACATTTCTAGGATCTCTAATTGCCGTGTATTCTTTTCCATAAAAATTATCCCCAGCACTTGTGCACAAATTCTTTTGTCTATTAGCTGCTCGACGCATCACACCTCCTATTTCTATTCCGATAACTAAATTATTATATTTTGCTACCCAATGATATCCAGCCGGTATTGGTAAATTTTGGTTCAAGATGTTGTAATAGCCAATATCTCGAGGATTTTCAATAGCAGGAATCAGACGAGTCACAGGATTCGCAGGAGCCTGAGCATTCATTCGGACTTGTGAACTCAATTCTATAAACAGAAATAGAAATATATGAAAGATAAAAGATTGGCATTGAAGCTTTCTTGCTTTTGTTTTCGTTAGATATTGACAGTTAAACAAATTCTAAAGATTGATTGATTGAGATTGCAACATTATTTTCTTTTCTCAATTATTGACGTTATATTAAATTCTAATTTTCCGTCTCCCTGTCGAGCTGAGATCCACAAATTGACGACTTTACTCAAACCGAGAGTTGTTACCCTTCGTGAATACGCGTTTTCCCTTATTTTGGCTAATTTAATATGTATGTAGCAACTTGGACTTTTCTGGCAACATTGAGAATTGCCGCAGAACATTAAAACATGCCCTTACCACCCGATTGTTCAGTTTTACTATTAAAGACACCCTTGGAACTGTGATCGGAAACCCTCTTTCCCCTGGACGAAATTGATTGCTATTTTTCACGCTTATGTCTCGAAAAAGAAAATAATTTTGGATCAAAAACTCCTCACACATGTAGCTTTCAGTGGATCTCAACTCTACGTCAGCTGACGATTCTATAAAATTTAGTCTCCCTCGATAATGAATCATTGGAATGTCTTTCTAATTATGATTGATTGTGGGATCACAAGTGCGCTGAGGAGATTGCGAGAAAAATAATGGTTATGCGATGAGACTTCGATCCCCTAGTAGAATCGCCGCACTTTCGATTAAATTGATTCCTATCCCTATTTCCCTCTCATTTTATCGAGCATCCAGGACACTCTCTTATTCCTCTCAGTCTTTTTTTCACCTTAACTGAGACTTCGTTTTCTCAAGACCATGTGCAATGCCTGGAGGAAACTCCACCTTAGTTTCCTATCGCAAGAAGGCACTACAATTCCTTAAGTCAAATTATATAGGATTTGGCAGTAATTAGACACTTCTTTTTATTTGATGCTACTTATTTTTGGTTTTGCAAATCCAGCGTTCTAGTCTAGATTCCCATTCTGGGTCTCTTCATGACCATAGGGAATTCAGTCTCAACAACGTGGGATGGGATATACCTTGATTCGATATTTTTCAGTTACTCCGACCGATTTGGTCATTTTTCCGTATCAAATAAAGCTACTGAACTTAGCCTAACTGGACGTTTTTCAGAGACATCTACCTTCGGAATGCAGATTGTGTGATTTCCAGGTCGAAAGCCTGGTAGAAAACTCAATCTGGTTCGAATCGGTCGTTTCTCTCTATCGAGTTAGTCAAGTTTTCCCTATCTCTCCTCAAAGTGTTGGGCACATTGGACCGAGTTTACCAATTTTGGAATCTATTCTCGATTTCCAGGTCTATGCCTGGTAGAAGGAGAATTTTACCCATGGATAAACACGTTCCCATGTACTCAAACTTGATTACAGATTAACCAAAATTAAGGAAAGACTGGTGAAACTGAGGGAATGCGGATAAAAATTGCTTTTAATCAAAAAGAAAACCAACCTCGTTTGTTCCTGAATGCTCCCTAACTATGGCTACGCACAAATCACTCATGTGCTTGCAATGGATACTAATCCCCTATCCGTGGCAGCTCGCGATTTTCCGAGACGACCTCTCTGATCGTCTGTCCAGCGAAAAGTGATTTTTCAATCGTCGCTATCCCAAGAGTGACACCGGCCCGTCTTGATACCGCTGGTCTCCCTACCTTTGGGCCCTGTATATTGCGCACGCAATTATTGATTTTTCCCAGTGGCCTGTTGACCTATATTTATAAATTGTAGCTATATTGAGTCCTGTCCGTGATCTCCCTTTATTACATTTCTAATGATAATTTTAAGTTTCTCCTTTCCTCTTATTTTAATTGATGTGCGGGGGTGTTTTGAACCGTTTCAAGATGATAATGAAAGTTTAAAAAAACAAATTTATTTTTTGTTTAAAATTTTGAGATTCAATTTAAACTACTACTTTTTGATTCATACCCGTGCAGAAATTTCAGAGTGGCCTTGGTCGGGGCCAGATCTGGCAAAATCTGGCCTCAATCGAGTATCCCAGTTAGGGCCAGACTCTAAATGAAACGCCTAATCCGATCAGGGCCTGACTGGGGTATCCATAAGTAAGGCCCGATCTGGCCCTGAACAGGCCCCTTCTAATTTTTATTTATAAGAATATTATTAAAATATAATTTATTTGATAAAAAAGTAAAAAATTAATTAAGAATATTAAACATTATATAAATATTTTGAAAAATATTCTGAAACTTGTCGTTAGATTCTTGTATTTTGTTGAAAATTCATCTTTTTTGATAGAACATTAATCTTCTTGGTCGAAAATTTATCCTTTTTCGGTAAAAATGTAAGAACTTTGTTGAAAATTGGTATTTATGCTCAAATTAAATTTTGCATCAGAGTTTTTATCTGAAAATTTAACTATTCCATTTTAAGTTTATGAGATAAGAATTCGACTGTTTGGTAGGAAATTTAAGAGTTTTGTTGAAAAGTCGTCTTTTTGGGTAGAAAATTAATCTTGTTTGTTGAAAATTTAACTTATTGCTTGAAAATTCAACGATTTGGTAGAAAATTCATATTTTTTGTTAAAAAGTCGTCTTTCTGAGTAGAAAATTATTCTTGTTTGTTGAAAGTTCAACTTTTTGGTTGATAATACAACTAGTTCGTGGAAAATTTATCTTTTTTATTGAAAATGATCTTTTCTGTTAAAATTTTATTTTTATTTTTTAAAGTCACTGTTTTCTATAATATTAGATTTTTCAGCTTAAAAACTTTACTCTTTTGTTGAAAAATCATAGTAGAAAAGTTAGCTTTTTTGGATGTAAAT
Organism: Andricus curvator; assembly: GCA_932195095.1. Taxonomy (NCBI): domain Eukaryota; kingdom Metazoa; phylum Arthropoda; class Insecta; order Hymenoptera; family Cynipidae; genus Andricus; species Andricus curvator. Next base: position 104,095 of record CAKNYM010051782.1, on the reverse strand, counting down.
AAACTTTTTTGATCAAGAATCAACTGCTTTCTGGAAAATTTGTTTTTCTTGTTGAAAATTCTAATATTTGATTGAACTTTAAAATTTTTTGTTTGAAAATTCGACAATTTGATTGAAAAGTTTTTTGGCACGTGAAGAAAGTATAAAAAAGTGAGGTTATAATGCCAAAAAGTTGTCGACACTTTCTCGAAGTTTACTGTCGAAAATCTTAGAGAGCTGGATAATTCTAGTTCGATATGAACACCTCCCCCCGGTCTAAAAACTTTGCGTAAATGATTAACGAGGTGAATTGAAAATTATTTAAAGCGATTTATCCACATGACTTTACAGGTTTATCTGTTTACTGTTCGTCACCAGTTCGTCACTTTTACAAAGTTTTCTTCCTTTCGTCCGTTCGTTGCCAAATAATCGAACGGAAGACTAATCGAATACATTCGAGATTAGCGCGGCAAATTCAAATCTAAATAAGTATCAACTCTAAACAGATTCAAAAAGTACCTACAATAATTAATATAACTTGATAATAGGGTTGTATCCAAAGTCAGATATCACTTTTCCAATGAATGGATCTTATAGTTTATAAAATTCTAATTTTAAAAACGCCATTCAAATATTTTTCACATATTGTTTACTTTTTTTAATTTAATGTTGAAATATGAATTTTCTATCACGATGTCGATTGGTGGGCCCCTCTGACGTCAAAGGGGTCGGATTTTCGACCAATCACAGCTTACGTGTCAGTAATTCTCAAATATGTTTTTTTTTGGTGCCAATGTTTTGTTTTGATTCGTAAAAGCGGAAATCTACTGGAAATATATCTATTAATGGTATCGGAGAATTTTAAGAGTAATTGTGACTTCGTAAGTGCAGAAATACGAGGAGTGAAAGTGAACCGGTAAACGCATTTATAAATATATTATTTCTGACAATTACTTTACAATTATAGTTTGTCATAATTAATCAAACTTCTTAATACGTGAATTTTGTATTTGATATATAGAAATGTTTTGTCCATTTATGTACGTACGTATTCTCAAAAGATTTCACTTGATAACTTATAGGTTCTGTTTCGCCACTGTGATATAGAATTTCTTGTTGTTATCAAAAACAAAAATTCTTTTTTGCACAAATTTTCAAAATGCAAACATCACAAGAGAACTTTGTTGCATAAACCTTGATAAATAAAGCTATCAAAAATAGTCAGAATTGACACCAGACCGCAGCCTAACCTCTTTATCATAAGTTTCGTTAGTTTCCATCAAATCCACATCGTAGCATTGATAATTATGAGAACCTCTGAGTCACGTGACACCAACTTGAATAAGTGTTTTCCCGCCTTCAATTTTTAATAATTTTTTTCTGCTGAACGACTCAGCAGAAAAAAAGTCAGGACGCACCTTGAGTTTAGATTAAAATTATGTATAAGAAAATTATTTTATCTAAAATTGTGAAACAACCCTATTGTATATTTGTGAACTAATTTAATGCGTCCGTAAACATACATTTTTAGACATTTCGTTCAAATGAATTTTAGCCTTTTTTAGTTTTTTTCTCGTTTCTTATATTCTTTGCATATCAGAAGTTAAATTTAACTAATTAACTTTGGGTTAGTCACTGAATAGAAAATTAGTTGAATATTCACAAATTATACAGGGAGTAATTTTAAATTTAATTAATCCTAATTTTTCAACTAACTATGAATTAACAGAGGGTAGCCCGATGTGTCTCCGACCAGGACCACAACAGTAGCCATGATCAGGGCCGCATTGGGCTAACCCGATCGGGGCCACGTCGGGAATCAGGATCAAATTGGGTAATTTCTCCACGGGTATCAGCATAACATACAAATATTCCCTATTAGTGTCTATAAAAATTTCTCTGATGAGGAAGCCAAATAAATATATATAAATATATATATATATATATATATATATATATATCATTATAATGTAAAATATAAACAAATATTTAAGCCTCGAAATATGTTGGATCCTGGTAGTATAAAAAAGACGGATAAATAATAAAAAAGAGGGCAAGGTGGTTTGGTTGTTTCTTTTCTACCTCTTTTTTCAATTTTCATATAACTGTTTCTCATATTTCTATCATTTTCACTCTTTTTGTGCAATTATTGTTACAAAAATTGACTGTCTTGAGTATTTGTTTTAAAAAAACGGGGTTTTTAAAAACGCGTTTCTTTTTAAGCCTTCTTGTGCAATTTTGTTGCATGATTTGACTGTTTTAAGTTCATGATAGGTGATTATGGTAGATGAGTTTTGATAATTATGTATAATAATGAATTTAATTAAATGAATAGTTAAGATACGCTGCGAAAAATACTCGTGCATCGAAGAGTAGTTTTTTCGGTTCAATCAATTTTTTTTTCATTCAACAAATGTTTTCAATAAGTATTTGAGCAAATTCCTACAAATATATTCGGTCTTACAGTCAATAATATATATTTGAATAATATTGCGAATATTTCTGCTACAATTTGCTGAAATACTTATTGAAAATTGAAACGGTCGAAAAATGGAAAAACAGTTTTGGATCTGCTTCATCCAGAATTGTTTTTTATATTGTAACGAGACGTTTTGCAATGCACATGAAAATTTATTTGAACCAAAAAAATTTGGTTACGAAAATATCTACAAAATTATTTTGTTGTCCGAAACAAACATTTTTCGAAGTGTACTACACCAGGGTGGTCCAAACGAATACCTATCAAAATTCGAATTTTGATGTTTGTGATCGATTCCCCTCAACTTATTTTTTTTCAAGAAGAAGAAATTCCCCATTTTTGTCCAAACCGGTTAACATTAACCCGTGCCCCAAACATTCAAAATAGCAACTTTATGCCAAATTCATGCTAGACTGTATTTTTTCTTCATTTTCTCGGAATTAATTATATTTATTCGATAAGTCACAAGTCTAAAAGTATTTTTCAAATAATTTTCAATTGTTTGAACAATTTTTTTCGCCTGTTGATCGTGAAAAGTTATTATTTATCGGGATAAATTATACAGTTGATGAATTTAAAGAAAAATATTTCTTCTTTAACATATTTGGTCATTACTTGAACAATTTTCACTTGTTCAAACAATTTTTCCCCTGTAAATCGTGAAAAGTTATTATTTTCTAAAACTACTTACACAATTAACGAATGTTGAGAGTAATATATTTTTTTTACGATATTTGGCAATTATTAATACAATTTTCATTTGTTTAAACGGTACTGAGAGCACGTGGGGCGCTTGTCAAATTTGAAAATTTTAGATCTCTCCTCAACTTTCATCCTATAAATGCTGGCATAAACTGTTTTTATTTTATTTTCTCGGGACCAGTTTAATCGTTAATCTAAATTATTTTACCAATTTTGGATTGTTTTTGTAAATACCGCATATTGAATTCAATATGAAACACTTTAGATCCCTATAATTTGAAATCGAAATATATTGTTTTAGCAACAAAATAGTTGAATTTTCAACCCAAAAAGATACATTTTCAACAAAAACATATTCATTTTCAACTAAAACAAATTATCTTCAACCAAACAGTTGCATTAACACTCAAATAGTTGAACTGTCAAGCAAAAATAGCGAATTTTTAAGAAATTAGTTTAACTTTTAACGAAATAGTTTAGTTTTCAAGCAAAAAGGCTTATTTTCTGAAGACAGTTGAAATTTCAACCCGAAAAGTTAAATCTTTAAACAAATAGATGAATTTTCAATCAAGAAAGATGAATTTTAAACCAAATAGTTGAATTTGCGACTGAAGAAAGATATTTTTTGACCAAAAATGGAATAGTTAAATTTTTAGATAAAAAATTAACTTTTAACAAAAAAAAACACAAATTTTCAACAAAAAAGTTTAGCTTTCAACCAAAGAGGTGAATCTTAGAAAAGAGTAAATATTGAACACAGTAGTACAAATTTCAACTAATTAGTTGAATTTATAATCCAAAAACATGCATTTTTAACTAAATTATTAAATTTAAAACCAAAAAGACCAATTTTTCACAAAATAGATGAATTTTCAGCCAGGAACATTAATTTACTACAAAAAAGGGGAGTTTTGAACTCATAAACTGAATTTTCAACCAGAAATGAAAAAGTTACATTTTCAATTGAAAAAAAATCATTTTTTAACCAACAAAAATCGATTTTTGAAGAAAATAATTAAATTATCAAATAAAAGACGATTTGTCAACCAACAAATAAAATTTTGAACAAAGTAGTTCAACTTTCAACCAGTGATTTGGTGATGGTAATTTTAAATAAAAAATAGTTTAATTCAACAGAAAAAAACTAATTCTTAAGAAACTAGTTGAAATTTTAATCAAATATTTAGTTGAATTTTTAAGACAAAAAGTCAAATTCTCAACCATATAGATGAATCGTCAAATTTAAAGTTTACGAAACTAATTTTCAACCAGTTGAATTCAACAAAAAAAGACGAATTTTTAACAACAAAAACATTCATTTGCAACAAAATTGTAGAATTTTTTAGTCAAAAAGATGAATTTTCTTAAAAATACATGAATTTTGTACCAAATAGTTGAATTTTCAAATTATAAATGATAAATTTCCAATCAAAGAAGGAAAATTTAAATTTTAAAATAAAAATCACCTTTCTTGGTAAAAAATTCAACTGTTTTGTTGAAAATTCGTTTTTTATATTTCTGGTTATTTAACATTTTTTTTTTATAAAGAGCAAACCATCTCCTGGCAACTTATACCATCTACAATAATCTGACGTTTCTTAAAAGTATAATTAAACATGTTTTTCTGAAACCTGTTCTTGACGTGCCCGTACTACTTTAATTTTAACTTAAAAAACTAATACCATTATATATATTTTCAGTTGTTATTTATGCTAAATTTGAAATCGTGGAAGAGGAGGCTCTAAGCAGCATTGGGACCATTATTGGAAATTCCAAAGATTGGGGTGGCCGTCGAAGGAGAGGACTATGCACTAGTTTCGAGTTTTCTCAAATTAAATGTCCAAACAAACGAAACAAACGCGAATCAGGGTTGAAGATTTACAGAAACCGGAATTGCGAATAGATTTTCAGAATAAGATAAACGAACGCATAGATAAGGCAATTTGGGAGCCGCTTGAAAGGAATAAAGATATAGAGGGCGCGTGGTCTTTATTACGGGATACCATTGTTAAAAGTGCGATTGAAGTGTGTGGTACGGCAGTGGTAGGGAGGAAGTCTGGCGATGCGTGGCGGAATGATGAAATTGCGGCAGCCCAAAAAGAAAAAGAAAAATCGCACAAAAAAACGCTGAACATGACAGGTCTTAGCGATGATGAGAGAAATTGGCTCAAGAATGATTACAGACACAAAAATAGGAAAGTTAAACGACTAGTCAAAGATAGTAAAGAGAAAATCAGAACAGAAGAAGAGAACAAAATACAAAACGGCTTTGGAGGAATAATGAAACTACTATATAAACAGTTGAAGGAAAGTAAAAGTACAGAGTTTGCTAGCATGAGAAACAGCAAAGGTGAAATGCTATATGATATAGACGGGATAGTAGACGCTTTAAAAGACTCTTTTAAAGAACTATTAGGAGGTGAAGATATAGGACAACAAAACTGCGACATAGAACATAATGCATTAGAAAACCCAATTGAAAAAGTCTGTGTCACTGAGGTCAGAGACATAATAAAGAATTTGAAAAACGGTAAGGCTGCTGGTGCAGACAGTATTAGCGCTGAAATGCTTAAATACGGTGGCGAGTACATGCCTCACAGGTTGTGCGAATTGATAAATTTGTGTATCGAGACAGGAAAAGTCCCAGACGATTGGAGAAAAGCGATTATCGTACCAATATACAAAAGAAAGGGAGACAAAAGCAACTGCAGCAATTACAGAGGTATCAGCCTACTAAGTACCGTAAGTAAAATATACTCAAAAATACTTATTCGTAGGGTAATGGAAATCACAGAAGAAAAAATATGGGAAGTCCAAAGTGGATTTATGCCAGGAAGATCATGTACAGATCAGATATTTAGCCTAAGACAGATCACAGAAAAAAGCTTGAGAGTAGGAAAGAAAGTTTTCTGTGCATTTATTGACCTAGAAAAAGCATTCGACACGGTAAATAGAAGTAAACTTTGGGAAGTTCTTAAAGAGTACGGAGTAAATGGAGGGCTCCTGCAAGCAATAAAAACAATATATACAGGTAGTAAAGCGAGCGTAAGGGTAAACGGGCAACTGAGTGACTGGTTCGATATTACGCAAGGCGTGAAACAAGGATGCGTTATGTCCTCGTGGCTATTTATCATATTCATGGATAAGTGTCTAAGAACTGCACTCTTCGACGAAGAAGGTGTAGATCTCCAAACAGTTAAGGTACGTGGGTTAGCTTTCGCAGATGACAAGATTGTTATGGCAGAATCAGTCGAGGACTTGCAAAGAATGTTGAATAAACTTCATACAAGCATGAAGGACATGGGACTCAAAATTAACGTAAATAAAACAAAAATCATGGTGTTTGAGGGAAAGAGTGAGAAAACAATGTGCAACATTGTCCTAAATGATGAGAGATTAGAACAAGTTGACAAGTATGTATATCTAGGTAGTCTATTCACTAGCGACGGAAAAATAGATGGGGAGTTAGATAGGCGCATAAATAAGGGTAAGCAGGTTATCGGTAGAGCAGGGTCCATCCTAACAAATAAAAACATATCAAAAAAAGCTAAAATGGCCATACATAATTCTATATTCATACCGACTGTACTATACGGTAGCGAAACATGGACATGTCAAGAAAAGGACAGGAGTAAAATTAACGCGATCGGCATGAGACCTCTGCGCATAATATGCGGGAAAACACTGATGGATAAAGTCCGAAACGAGACAATCCTCAAAGAATGGGGTGCAAAAGAGACAATAGTTGACACATGGGAAAGAAATCAATTAAGATGGTTCGGTCATCTTGAAAGAATGAAAGATGAGCGACTGACCAAACAAGTGTACAAAGGTAAAGTAAATGGCAGAATGCCTAGAGGTAGACCGCCGAAAGAATGGTTAGAATCGGTAAATGAGACATTAATCCGAAGAGACGTAAGAAGCCATAGAAACACACGAGCTTGCATGAAAAAATGCATGGACGTGAAGGAAGCTAGAGTAGTATGCCAGGACAGAAAAGTGTGGCGACAAATAGTTTGTAAACAGAGTGACAATAGAATGAATGAGGCCTGAAACAAAGACCTTGGAATCTAATGGGCCCAAGTGGGGAACCATACATAACAATTTTGTGAGGCTCTTCACTTGGGGTGATCGCTAGAGAGATTGATCAGCAACCTGGGTCGGAGCAGTGTTGCGGAATAAACGTGTCATTTGAATAAATGACACGAGAATTCCAGATCAATCTAAAACATATATACCTAACACCTATATACCTATCTACTTTACACCTATATACCTATCTAAATTATACCTATATACTCTACACCAATTCACCCATATACCCAATACTATTTTCCAACCGAGCAAGTCACGCCTACCCCGAAAGAGAAATGGCTTAATGGTAAAATAATAATAATAATAATAAATGTACGTTATTTCGGTTTTAAATAAATGATAGTTTATAATTTATAATTTGCTCTTTACTCGCGAAATTCATAAAATTGATTATAATGAGACTGATCGGGTACCGATCGGGCAACAATCGGGTTTCCCGATCGGGAGTCCCGACCTGACCCCGGTCTGGGCGTGTGTTTCATCCGCGATCTGGCCCCGATCGGAATTCCCGATCTGGGCCCGATCTGACCCGGTCTGGATAACGCATTTAATGAATGCAAAGTATGATATATTTTGTGAAAGACAGTTTACAATTAGTTAAACAATATTCATTTGATTAAAAACTTTTTGTCTTCTGTGAATTTTCAAAAGTTAATGAATGTTAAGGGTAATGTTTATTGTAGAAGAGAGTTGCAATAATTTAAACAAATAATAAATTACTTGCGCCTTTTCATAGGAAAGGTGGAGATAATTCTATTTTCTTTGTATCTCTTACACTATGTAGCTTATTGTTCAGTATTTTCTTATTTGAGAATTTATAATCTAATGTTTTAAACAATAATCATTTTTTTGAACAATTTTTTTCAGGCACGTTATTGATAGTTTAAAAAATTGCAAACTGTCTTTCACAAAAAGTATCAATCTTGACGTTCTTCACATGTGACCTTAATTCCAGAAAATAATAAGTTTCCACGATTTACACTTTCACAGGATGAAAAAATTATTTAAAAAATGAGAATTATTTAAACAATTACCAAATATGTTGAAAAAGAATTATTATTCTTGAAATTCACCAACTGTATCATTTATCCCAAAAATAATAACTTTTTCCAATTTATGGGCGAAAAAAATGTTTAGGAAAATAATAATTGTTTAAGAAATTGAAAATTAGTTCAAAAATACTTGAAAACTTGTGACTTGTCGAACTTAGCATTCCTTAAGAGGTGACAAAACTTTAATTTACAAAAATTTAATAACAAATACTTATTTTTAAATTTTTTTCGAAAAACAAGGTTTTGCCATTCAAAACATCATGTCAATTTCAAAAGCCTTTTTCAAAATTTCAAAAGTCTTTTGACCGATTTGAAAAAAATAGCAATGACGACCAAAAATCGAAAGTCGAATTTTAGAACCACAATAACATAACATTAATGAAATATTTAATTGGTTCATATTTCTTTATATTGTATAGTTATAAATTTATGGTTTTTATTTATGAAACTAACAAATGTAATGATATATCAACGAATAGAAACAAGAACAAGAAATTATTGAAAACAAGATTAACGAGTAACCTAAAATTTATACGTATTTTTGAAAATAAATAATAAATATACATTTTTTAAGTAATTTAATATATGAATTAAATTTAAATTATTTAGACAATTCCTTTGAAAAACAGAAAAGTTGAAAAAAATGAATTATTTAAATTTAAAAATTTTGTTTTTGTATTTTCTGAAGAAAATGCGAATGTTTTTTGGTCTCCCCGACTGATATTTTAATTTTGGATTAGAAAGAAGATTTCCAAAAGGTTTTAAACCATTTTTTCTCCAGAATTAGGAAAAGTGATCGAAGTAAACAATTCCGTTAATTTTTATTTGAACAAAATTATCTTAAAAAATCTGCACGCGGCAGAATTATTAATTTATCAATATGCATTAATGAAACAAATGTATTTTGATTTTCTTTTTTTCATCATTTAAAAAAGTGCGCGTCCTACAAAAAAAAAACAATTTTGTTAATTGCCACTTTATTGCACCTTGTGTCGTTTTTCCAAAAAATCAATTAATTTATTTGCAATGTTATTTTATTTTTATTTTAACAAAAAATAGGTATCCCACCAAAACATAATTAATGAAGAATTTTTAGATCTTTTTTCGGTGAAAAACTTTTGTCTATTAATTTTTTTTTTCTTAACTTGTGTCGTTTTTCACAATTAAAAAAAAAGTTCAATGTTATTTTATACGATTAAAACAAAAACTACGCATCGTACGAAAAAGTGATTAATACAAAATTTTTAGCTCTTTTTTGGGTGCACAATTATTTTTGTCTTTTCATCCTTTTTCGTAGCTTGTGTCGTTTGTCCAAAAAATTTTATTTTTTATTTGTAATGGTTTTTTTTTGTGAACGAAACAAAAACTACGCCTTCTATAAAAAATGATCGATGACAAATTTATAGATCTTTTTTAGGTGAACAACTTTTGTCTATCAATTTTTTTTCGTACCTTGCGTCGTTTTCCCAAAAATTTAATTTTTTTATTTTCAATGTTATTTTTCACGATTATAAGAAAAACTACCTATACTTTCAAGAAAAGATTGATAACAAATTTGTAAATCTTCTTTCGGTGAACACATTTTTTGTCTATTTATTTTTTTCGTAGCTTGTGTCGTTTGTCCAAAAATTTAATTTTTTTTATGTTTAATGTTGTTTTTTGAGAATAAAACAAAAACTACGCGTCCTATCAAAAAGTGATTAATGACAAATGTGTAGATCTTTTTTCAGGGCACAATTTTTGTCGATTCGTCTTTTTCGTATCTTGCATAGTTTGACCGAAAAATGAAATTTGTTATTTTTCATTATTTTTTGTGCGATCAAAATTTGAATTTTTAATTACAAATTTTTTTTTAAAGTTGTTATAATAATCTTGTAGGTCTTTTGAACATGAACGTTCTCCTTCTCTTGATTTTTTCATACCGTGCGTTTTTCAGCTTAAAATTTTCATTTTAGTTTGATTTTTTGAATATTGAAAATGCTATAACTCTGATCATTTTCTTTTTATCAAAAAAAGTTGTGAAGATAAATTGTGACACCCCCCCCCCCGGGGGGGGGCGGGCGCCCCCAAATTTTACAAAAATCTAATACCTTCTCTGATGAGAATGTAAAAATTATACAAAGATATAAGTATTATAGCCTTGTATCTAAAGATAGAATCAAGGAAAAAATCAGTAAAGTGAAAAAAAAGTTCAAATAACGATTTCAATATTCTCTAAATGAAGAATGCGGTGTCATGGAAAGTTTCGTAAGATTTAAAAAAACTCACACCATCACTTCTCATTTGATGAGTGAAGGTTATTTTTCTAAGATATTTGTATTTGATGATCTGTTTCACATAGTTAATTAACGTTAATTTTTGTAAAAATAATAAGTTTTTTGCAGGAAATACAACTGATGGTACCAGACCCCGTAAAAAAAAACGTTATACAATCAGAAAAAAAATTCTACTTGTAACTGTAAAAACCTACCCTTGAAAGCTCACATTCTGCATTTTAAAAAGTTTACACCCAATTTTCTGGATATTTTAGTAGTTAAATGTCTTGGAACGGTATAAGTGGAGAACATTTTTTTTTTTAAATTTAACCCCTATTAAGAGTGGTTTTTCGCAATTAGGGTTAATATTTTTAGTCCTATTGGATCAAGATTTGTTCCTTCAGCTTCTGGTAACATCAGTCGTTTTATCCTACCAAACACTTATTGTTTTTACAAAAATTAATGTTAATTGATAGTAGTTATAATGATTTTGGGGATCTTTAAGATCCCAGGGCCATGATTTAAACTTTTTTTTTTAAATGAATAAAAGCATTTATTTTTTCACCAAATGGAACAAGTTAGGGGCTTAGTGATCAAAACAAAAAACACTGGGCTTTTTTATGACACCCTTGTGAAGCATTATTGATTTTTTAAGTCTCAAATACATAAACTATGTTACTAATTTTGGGATTTTTTATCTCCCCCTCCCCCGAACGTAACGTAGCCGTTGGCTAAAGACGGATTTTAAATTTAGGAATTCTTTTAAATAAAATTAATGTAGATACCATATTGAATTCAATACGAAACACTTTAAATTTCTAAGTTTTCAAATTAAAATATATTGCATTTTCAACAAAATAGTAGAACTTTCAACTGAAAAAATGTTCTACCCAAAGAGATAAATTTTAAAAACAGATGAATTTAAAAAAAATTAACGAATCAGTTGCATTAACAACCAAATAGATTAACTTTCCAGTAAAAGAGTGGAGTTTTCAAAAAAATAGTTAAAGATTTAACCAAATAGTAACATTTTCACGCCAAAAAGACGAATTTTTTCGAGAACATTTGAATTTTTAACAAAAAAATTACTTTTCAACTGAGAGATATGAATTTCCAACCGAAAAGATGAATTTTCTACGATAAAAGATGAATTTTCAATCCAAAAGGATAAGTTTTCAACAACATAGTTGAATTATCAACCAAAAATGATGACTTCAACAAAATAATTGAATTTTGAAAATAATAGATTTTTAACAAAATAGTTAAATTTATAACCAAATAGTTGAATTTTCAGCATACAAAGATGCATTTCCAATCAAATGGTCAAATTTCCAAACAAAGAAGATTAAAATTCAATCAAATATTCAAATTTTCAAGACAAAAAGACACATTTTTGAAAAGAAAGTTGAATTTTCATAAAAAAGTTCACTTTCAATCAAGAAATATGATTTTTCTACCATGAAAGGTGAATTTTCAACAAAATAATAAAGTTTTGAGCTAAAAAGTCGAATCTTTTAGAAAACAGTGGACTTCAAATCAGAAAAGATCAATTTTTAACAAAAAAGAATTTTCAACCAACAAGTTGAATTTTCAACGGAAAAGATTAATTTTCTAACTAAAAAGATAACTTTTCAACAAAATACATTGATAAAGTTTCAACAAAAAATAGAATAGTTAAATTTTCAGATAAAAACTCTGATAACAAATAACTGTAAACAATAAAACGAATTTTTTCAACAAAATTGTTAAATTTTCAACCAAAAAGATGAATTTTCGACCAAACGATATCCATGTTTTATCAAGAATGACGAATTTTCCACTTAGCTAATACACAGGATAACATTTTAAACAATCATTCAATAGTTAAATTTATAGATAAAAAAAAATTTAATAAAAAAAATGAAGTTTCAACAAAGTTGGTTAATTTTGAACCAAGAAGATGAATTTTCGACCAAGAAGATTAATTTTCTACGAAAAAAAAAATTTTTAAGCAAATACATGAATTTTCAACAAAATTATTTAATTTTTAAGCCAAATAGACGAATTATCTACAAAAAGTTAATTTTTCAACCAAATAGTTTAACTTTCTACAAAACAGTAGAATTTTTAACATAAAAGTTCATTCAAAAGAAAATAGTTGAATTTTCAACTATAATTATGAATCCTCAATAAAATTTTCTTTTTTTACAAAGTTGTTCAAATTTAAGTCAAATAATCGACTTCTTGGCCAAAAAAGATGAATTCTCAACGAAGCATGTAACAGTTGATATTTCAACCAAAAAATTGCATTTTTAACCAAAAAGGATCAATTTCAGCCAAGGAGATTAAATTTCTACCCAGAGAGACGATTAAAAAAAAATAGATGAATTTTTAACTAAAGAGTTGAACTTTAAACTAAGAAAGATACATTTTCAACCAAATAGTCAAATTTTTAACTGAAAACGATAAATTTTTTACCAAAAATGGAATAGTTTAATTGTCAGTTTAAAAAAATCGATTTGAACCAAACATGAAACGAATTTTCATCAAAATAGTTAAATTTTAAACCAAATAGATGAACCTTTTAATAAAAAAAATGAATTTTTAACAAAGTACATAGTTGAATTTTTGATCAAGCAGATGACTTTTTAGCAAAATAGTTGCATTTTCAATAAAATAATTAAATTTTCAACAAAATAATAGAATTTTGAACAAAATGAGATAAATTCCGTATCAGAAATATAATAGTAGCCTTTTCAATAAACAAAAATGAACTTTTACCGAAAAATATATTTCGATTTTATCTAAGTTCGTAACTGGTACCATAGTTTACGGAAAGTACCGCCAGGCCACATTTTCTTTTAGGACTTCACCACTGGCTTTAACAATATAAAAACTGTTATATATATTATTTATTTGGTCAAACTTGTTTTTTTTTTCAATTGAATAAAAGATAATAATGATATCACAGAATTTTTTTTCTTGCAAGAATTTATCTACTTTTTAATTTGTTGACATATTAATTACATTTTAGAACAAGTATTGCTTTAAAAAATGTTTCCGATAACAGAAATTATTGTTAGTAAAGCAAGTTGTAATTTTCAATTTGTAGAAATTTTATGGAAGAGTTGTAGAAAATAATTATTTATGAATTCTTAAAATATAGGAGTTACGAATCTTCGGCTTGTTTATATGAAAATAAAAATAAAAATATTCAAAAAATCATATTTACCGATATAATTCAGGAACACTGCTAACGAGAGGAACAAAGTACCCGGAACGTTCATTTTTTCTAAATATATAGAAAAAACTGATTTATAAAGAATCTCGTGAAGAGAGAATCTAATTACTGTTTTAATTTCCCATTAGAGTATAGATGCATATATATACTTTTTTTGAAAAATGTAGAGGGGTGAAACCTATTTTTCTACTTTCTTGGTATTTCACAAAACATTTTTTTTCCTCAACAGGTATCAAGATTGTATACACGGTACAGATGACATGCATTAAAATGACCTAATTTTTTGAATACGGAATTGAAAAAAGAATAGCGTGCTAGAAGGGAACTTTTTTGTATGACTTCCGGATTTTAAAAAAAACTTGGGAACAAATAATGTAATATAATTATATAGCATATGCATATATTAGGACGGTAATAGTTAATCGATAATAATAATTATTATCGCGAGTTAACAAACGTAATTGATTAAACATTTTATTATTGTTTCTAACTATTTTCTGTTAAAGTCAGGCTAGAAAGTTGCGGGTCTTTCTGAAATTTTCATCTTTTCTTTGACTTTTTAGTTAGGAGCAAATAATAAATATTAATATTAATATTAATTTCAACAAAAAAACTCTCAATAACTTCTGCAAAAAAAAATTACGTTTAATATGATCCATACAGAAAATCTGACGAATATTTCAAATATCTGTTTTATTACACAAAAATATATTCACAAAAAAGAAAGCGATTGTTAAAAAATGATTCCTCCTAATTTTGAATTATTATTCTTTCATAAATAAAAAGCGAAAGCAACGCTGAAAATTGCAGAAAAACCCGCAAATTTCTAGCAATTATTTAAAAAAAGATAGCTATAAACAATAATAAATTGTTCAAACAATTATGTTTGTTAACTTGCATTAATTATTACCTCACTAAGTGAAAAGTGGACAAAAAGTTAAAAATTTCAGAAAAAAACTCAACTATCTAGCATTAATATAAGAAAAGATAGTTATAAACAATAATAATTTGTTCAAACATGTTTGTTAACCTGAAAATAAGTATTATCTCATTCTAATCACAAAGTGGACAAAAACTTTTTCTTCGCTTTTTGTCACTTATGGTCAAAAAGTGGAAAATTTTAGAAAAAACTACAACTTTCTAGCATTATTCTAAGAGAATACCATTAAAAATAATAAGAAACAATTTAAACAATTAGAACGGTTAAATTTAATTCATTATTGCCTTGCTCTAATTGACAAGTTGAAACTAAGTTGAGAAAATCGGAAAAAACCGCGACTTTCTAACTCTATTTTAAGAGAAAATTGCTAAAGACAATAATAAATTGTTTAAACAATTTATATAAACATCTAATCATCAGTTTAAAGTATTATTTTATGTATAAAACATAATTTGTAATAAAAAAACCGCAAAAAATCATAATTAGCGCCAAAAACTCTCAGAAGCCAATTTGTCGCACTCATGGGGTTCTGTTCGAAATCTTCAAAAATCTCTATTTTGATTTAAATTTTTTGAAATCTTCCCAAGTTGTCAATTATTTTTCAATCTTTTTAATGCTTCTGAATATCTATTAAACTTACTTGAATTTTTTCTAAAACTTTGTAATCTTAAAAAATTGAACAATTTTGCCTAAAAATCTTTTATGTTCTTTTTCGGAATTTTGGGAAATCATTTAAAATCTTTTCCAATTTTTTCTAAAATTTCATTTTCCGAAATAAAGAATCATATGAATTTTTCCCATGAATCCTAAGAAAACTTTTTTGTTCTCTTGAAACCTTTCAAAATTCTTATAACGATTCCTAATTTTGTTTCGAAGTCTTCAAAAATCCAATTTTTGTTAAAAACTTTTTGAAATTTTAAATCAAATAGACGAATTTTCTATCTAAAGGACGACTTCTCAACGAAATAGTTACATTTTCAACCAAAGATATGAATTCTCAACGAAAAATGTGATAGTCGATATTTCGACTGAACATTTTTTTAAGTTTAAAAAAAAAAGAGTTTATTTCATCCAAAAGAGACGAATTTTCAACCAGATAATTGAATTTGCCATCAAAAATATAAATTGTCAACCAAAAACTTTAATTTTCTACGAAAAAAGACGAATTTTTAACAAAACACATACATTTTAAACTAAGAAATATCCATTTTCATACAAAAACGGAATATTTAAATTTTCAGTTGAAAAATTATTTAAAAAAAAAACGAATTTTCGACAAAATAGTTAAATTTCAACCAAAAAATAAATTTTTAACAAATTACAGTTGAATTTAACAAGAAAAGACGAATTTTCAATAAAACAGTTGAATGAATTTTGAAAAATCTTACAAAATTCTTAAAAAACTTTGAAATCTTCAAAAAGTTACATTTTGTTTTCAATTTTTTGAAATATTTTTAATTTTTAAATTACGTTTTAATCTTCTTAAAACTTCTAAACATTATCAATATCTTTTCAAATGATTCGAAGTTTTCCTAAAAATTTTTAACAATTTCGAATAAATTTCTAAATATACTAAATATCTTTCAAAATTATGGTATATTTCCTAAAATTTAGAAAGAATTCTGCATAATTAGAAAAATATCTTCCGGATTCTCTTTTAAAAATTTTGGAAATCTTTTGAAATATTCCCTTGAAATTAATTTTTCAAAACAGAAAGTCATTAAAAAATTTTCCAGAAATATTAAGAAAATTTTGTTATTCTCTCAAAACCTTTCATGTACGGGTATACGTGTTTTAGTAAAGTCAATATTTGTTACATGTGGTCATGAATACTTTAACTTCAAAGAAATGTTTTTACCTTGAAGAATTGGATTGCTCACGCTTAATAAGAACTTCCTGAATCCAAAAAAATAATCCACAAAAAAAGTAAATCTTTTTTTGAAATAAAAAAAAATATATTTATAGGTTCCGCAAGCCCCATAAAGTTTAACACGTATTTTCCATTAGAAAAAGAGACGTTTTTGGATCTTTATCCAGAATCGTCATTATTAGGTGAATCGAGTTGATACGTAACATTTTTCGTCACAATTAGCCATAGAATATGAATCAAAAATAACTTTTTAAATATCAGCCCCATAAGTCTCATTTATGTGGTCCCAAAAACCCCCGTAGGTGAAAAATTGGGTTTTGCTAGTTTTTGACGGTAATTATGATTTTTTTTGCAGTTTATCGAATACAAATTGTCCCTAATATATGAAGTATTACTTTATGTTTATATTTAGATTGTATAATAAATTGTTTGATCAATTTATTATTGTTTATAGCAATTTTTCTCTTAGAATAGTCAGAAAGTCGCGTTTTTTCCCGATTTTTTAAACTTGTTTTAAACTTTTTAGTTAGAGCGAGGCAATCATCAATTAAATTTAATGAAAATATTTGTTTGAACCATTTAATATTATTTATAACAACTTTTTCTTAGAATAATACTAGAAAGTTGCAGTTTTTTCTGAAATTTTTCACTTTTTGTCAACTTTTCACTTAGAGCGAGGTAATAATTGATGCAGGCTGACAAACATAATTACTTAAACAATTTATTATTGTTTAAAACTATCTTCTTTAAGATTATGGTAGAAAATAATAAATATAATATGATAATAGTAAAGAATGAATATTATTATTAATTTAAACAAACAGGCTCTTAGTAACGACATCAAGAAAAATCTACATGTCGTATGATCCATATAGAAAAATATTTAAAAAATAATTAATTAATTAATCAATATTGAAAAATGATTCTCTCTCCGAAATGTTAAACATTTCAGAAAAACCCGCAACTCTCTAGCAATTATCTAAGCAAAAATAGTTATCAGCAATAATCAGTTGTCTAAACATTTATTAAAAATTATTACATTTACATTATATTATTATTACATTATTATTACAAACATTTATTACAAATTATTACAAAAAGTTGAAAATTTCAGTAAAAACGACAATTTTCTAACATTATTCAAATAGAACATTATCAAAAATCATTAATAATTGTTTAAACAATTATTCTTGTGAACGTAAATTAATTATCACCTCACTATAATTGGAATGTGGATAAAAATTGGAAAAAAATTAGAAAAAACTGCAACTTTCTAGTATTATTATTAACAATATAATAAGGTTATACGAGTACTATGTACTGAAGCACAGAAAAAATAATCCAATTTTTATTACTCAGGGATTTCCACATAAATTTTTGTAAAGTATACGTGTCCTCAAAAGTAATTCGAGAAAATAAAATTATTAATTTTTAACTTCGTTTCACGATCTTAAGTTAGTAATACTTCAGTTTTAAACGAAGTTTGGATTCGTTTCATTTTTAAAGGCTCAATTATTCTTGACTTCTTTCACGTCCTTAGTTTAAGGCGAGGGTATTTTAAAAATATGAGAATGATTAAGCTTTGACAGTTTACAGTATTTACAATTTTTCAATTTTGACAGTTGAAAATGACAGAGAACTTTTTCCTTTGTACAAAAATTTCATTTTTCAATAATAAAATCTATCCAATCACTTTGAATGCCATTTGATACTACATGGTATTTTTAAGGAAAAACCTCATTTCATCGACTTCTTCCAGACCGCTTATTCAGAATTTTGTACATAAAAATGACGTTTCGGAATCAGACCGATTCCCTCATCAGATCATCTTTTACATTTCGCAGGTAGTTAGTTAGTATTTTAGAACCATAAACGGATAGATGAAATCGAAATTTTTTTCAAAAAATGTATTAAAATAGTCATTCTCAATATAACTAGAATGCTGATTTTTAAAATAAAATAAGCCCTTTGTGATGACGAAGTATGTAGAATTTAAATAATATTTTGATTATTTGTAGTTGAAAAATATATACATATAATAGTTATGTGAAAAAATTAAAAAATCAAAAATTAAATTTATAGGAATGACGGAGTGTGCACCCTCCGTCTCCATCTTAAGATATTCTTAAGAATCATTCCTATAAATTTAATTTTTGATTTTTTAATTTTTTAACATAACTATTATATAAATTTTTCAACTTCGAATCATCAAAATATTTTTTAAATTCTACATACTTCGTCATCACAAAAGGCTTATTTTATTTAAAAAATGAGCATTCTAGTTATATCGAGAATGACTATTTTAATACATTTTTTGAAGAAAATTTCGATTTCATCTATCCGTTTATGGTTCTAAAATACTAACTAACTACCTGCAAAATGTTAAAGATGATCTGATGAGGGAATCGGTCTGATTCCGAAACGTCATTTTTATGTACAAAATTCTGAATAAATGGTCTGGAAGAAGTCGATGAAATAAGGTTTTTCCTTAAAAATTCCAAACTGTTTTTTCCCAGACGTTAAATCAAGAATATTTACATCCCGAAATTACTTTTCACATACTACATGGTATTATTCTAAATTGATTTCTTGGGTAAATGATTCGCTTCATGTCTCGTGTACTAACAATATTTCGAGGTCTTGTAAATAAGCAAGAGCTCTCGAATCCAGTTTTACACAACAATGCGGAAGGTAATTCATTACCCTTCACAAATTTAAACGATTCCAATTATGACAATAATATGTCTTTAGAAATAATTATTCAGAAAATGATTCAAAAGAAACTTAATTATCTCAGCCGAATATATTTCACTCGAATAAGTTTACAAAGATTTTGAAAACGACACTTTCTTGGATGACATTCGATTGATCGCGAAATGCCTTCCATCGTTGACTCCTGGAGAACGCGAAATCTTTGTTCTAAAATTATTTTTAATTCAAAAAATTATTTGGCCATAAAGCCAGTGAATATCAATATCAACATAAAGTTAAACCTTCGATTACGGATATTATGCTGATAATTTTCGAAATCATTTAAATGATATTTGCTCTATTTTTACTGCCTTGCAAGGTCACAATTTCACTTCGAGGTCAGACAAATCTTTATTTTTTCAGGAATCAGTCAAATGTTTAGGATTTGATCTCTCACTGGAAGGAATCGAAGTATCTAGACAAACAAGAAATTATCAGGAATTTTGCAGAACCTGAGAATCAAACACAATTACAAAGCTTTAGGGGAAAATATAATTATTATCGACAGTTCGTATCTCGATATTCCAACTATGTAGAACCGTTCCGAGATATTTTCAAGGAATCAAGTTCTTGGACTTCGACTGAAAGACCCCGAAAAAGTAAGGAACAATTAAAAAAAAATCTCGCGATAGTATCATGCAAAACATTACCTTCCTAATTCCAAATTTAAGTTGAAAACTGATGCTTTGAATAAGGTAAAGGTACCTATCATGAAACATGTCCCAATTATGAAACAGTTTGACAAATAATTCGATTTATAAATAATTTAAAAGTATATTTTTGAGTACAAATTATTATATTGATAAGTATGAAAGTTAGGCTTTTCATCTATATAAAAAGCAAGTATGATTCTAAAGTTTTAAACACTAAAAAATAATTTTAATTATGTAACCTCCAAACTCGGGAAAATTGACTGCCATTTATCCGAGTCAGAAGGCTTGATACCTATAATTTGTTTTATCTCGTGTAATAACAAATTTCGACCATTTCACATGCGTAATAGATTAAATGACAGCTGAGGGTGTATAGATTTGAGATTACTGCAATTTTTCTTTATTTGGATACAGCTTTATTTATTAATTAGTTGTTTTATAATATTTACACCTTTATTAAGAAGACCCTGAATTTAGCTATACATATAGATTTGAAAATTGGGGAATTTATTTAAACAAAACTAATTGTCCTATTGAAAAACCAAAAGCATATCTGGATTCGTCTCAGCAATATCTCTAGGAAATTTTCGAATTAGGCGAAAAAAATGATTTTTAAACAATTAAATTGCTATGAACAATTCGGAACTCAATATAAAAAAATGTATCAGTCCGAAAATAGTTTCAAGCATATTAATAGATACTGCAATCAAATACCCCCACGAAATTTTTCATTCACCGCAAAAAAAAATTATTTACACAAATACAATGTTTATAACAATTTTTTACGTTTTTAATCGTTTAATTTACAATTACGTAAAGTCACTCTAAATAAAGACAATCTAACTAAAGATAATACTGTTGTCAACTGTAACGAACCAATAATAGTAAACAATTAATCAATTGAACTTTGTTTCTATCCCCTCCACTGTCACTGAATACCAAAAAACCCTTTGAATATGGATTTTCATATTCGGACATATAGCTAGAATGAACAAATAGTTCCAGGAAAAATCTAAAGGTATCGTCGGATACGTCTCGGCCATATCTCGAGGAGATTTTTCAATCATGAAAAAAATTATTTTTTAAACAATTATATTGTTTATAATTTGTCTAAATAATAAGTGAACAATAATTTGTCACAAATGAAAACCAGATATCGTTCCTCGAATATTACAGAGACCAGATAAATTTTTAAACATTTTAAAACTTCAATTTAAACATTATTTTTACAATATAATTGTTCAAATAATAATTTTTTTGTCATGATTCAAAAATCTCCTAGAGATATGGCCAAGATGTATCCGACGATACCTTTAGATTTTTCTTGGGACTATTACTTTGGTCCAGCTATATGTCCGAATATGGAAATCCATATTTAAAGGATTTTTCGATTGAGAGTGGAGGGGGTAAAAATAATGTTTGAATTTAAGTTTTTGAATTTTGAAAAATTTATCTGCTCTCTGTAATATTTGAGGAACGATATCTGGTTGTCATTTCTGACAAACTATTGTTCACTTATTGTTTAAATAAATTATAAACAATATAAACAATATAATTGTTTAAATAGTAATTTTTTTTTATTCAAAAATATCCTCGAGATATGGCCGAGACGTATCCGACGATACCTTTAGATTTTGCCTGGGACTATTAGTTCCTTCTAGCTATATGTCCGAATATGAAAATTGGAAATCCATATTCAAAGGGTTTTTTGGTATTCAGTGACAGTGGAGGGGATATAAACAATGTTCAATTGATTAATTGTTTACTATTATTGG
Source organism: Andricus curvator (assembly GCA_932195095.1). NCBI lineage: Eukaryota > Metazoa > Arthropoda > Insecta > Hymenoptera > Cynipidae > Andricus > Andricus curvator. The sequence continues at coordinate 82,324 of CAKNYM010051782.1, read as the reverse complement.
TTCGTTACAGTTGACAACAGTATTATCTTTATTTAGATTGTGTTTATTTAGAGTTACTTTACATAATTGTAAATTAAACGATCGCCCAATTTTCAAATCTATACGAAGGCACTAAAGATCTTTTCTACGAAACAATTGAACAGGTTTTCGACAAGTTCTCAACGTTTGACGCAAAAATAGTATTGGGAGATTTCAACGCGAAAATTGGAAAAGAACCGACATATAGGCCAAGAATAGGATCAGAAAGTTTGCATGACGTTAGTAATGATAATGGAACTAGAGTAATAAACTTTGCAGCTTCAAACAACCTCGTTGTCAAAAGCACATATTTCAAGCATAAAAATATACATAAGGCCACCTGGACATCACCAGATGGTAATACTCACAATCAGATTGATCACATTCTAATTGACAGAAGACGTCATGCAAACATTCTCGATATAAGATCGTACAGGGGAGCGGATTTAAATTCAGACCACTTTCTCGTGATAGTAAAACTAAGATCTAGGCTACCGTTAAGTAAGAAAACAAGCCGCGCAGAGCCAACAGTTCGTTTCAATATAGATAAGTTCAAAACAGCAACAGAAACATTAAATTATCAAGTTGAGATTTCTAATAGTTTCGACGCTCTCGAAGAACAGAGAGACGATAACGATTATTACGAGGAGGACCCGGAAATTTTATGGAGCAATATGAAAAAGGCGATAAAGACAGTCGCGAAACTTACGATTGGTTTAAAGAATGTAACCAAAAGCAAACCATGGTTTGACGAAGAGTGCAAACTTTGGTTTGAAAAACGTCGGAAGGCCAAACTAATTAGTTTACAAAAAATGTGCGATCAAACACATAAGAAGTATCTCGAGATTAGTAAAAGTACAAATAGGCTTTATAGATCCAAGAAAAGGGAGTGGGAAAAGAATAAAATACTAGCAATAGAAACGCATAATAAACAAAATAACCCGCGTGAGATGTACAGGGGAATCAATTTTATAAGGAAAGGCTTTCAAAGTAGAACGGAAGTAATGAGGGACGAAAATGGCAATCTAGTAGCCGATGCGATAGAGAGACTGAATTTATGGAAAAACTATTTCGATAAGTTATTAAATGTACGCGAAGCCCCCGTTGAAGGTAACCTCGGTGAAATCCACACTGCCGATCTATTAATTGATGATCCTACTGATATAGAAATAGAAATGGCCATAAAGAAGTTTAAAAATAACAAAACCGCGGGCATCGACGACCTACCGTCAGAACTGATAAAAAATGGAGGCCCTTGCCTCACAAGGCAAATTTGTAAAATAATACGCGCAGTTTGGAAAACAGAACGCATGTTGGAGGAATGGAATACCTCTATTATTATTCCTATCTTTAAAAAAGGCGATAAAACGAACTGTAACAATTATCGGGGAATTTCACTTGTGCCTTCGTGTTATAAGATCCTGTCCAATGTAATCTTAAGTAGACTAACTCCTTTTGCCGAGGAAATCATTGGGGATTATCAGTGTGGATTCTGCCAAAACCGATCTACAAGCGATCAAATGTTTACAATTAGACAACTGTTAGAAAAGAAATGGGAATTTAATGAAGTAGTCCATCAGCTATTTATCGATTTCAAAAAAGCTTACGACTCTATTATACGCGCACGAATGTACTGGATCCTAGAGTTCTTGGGTGTACCAAGAAAATTAGTTAGACTTATCGAAATTTGCTTAAGCGGCATCAGGGGTAGGATACGTGCAAACGGAAGTTTATCTGAAGAGTTTTCGATCCGCGATGGCCTGAAACAGGGCGATGTACTTTCGTGCGTCTTTTTCAACTTAGTTTTAGAATACGTGGTCAGACAAGTACAAGTGAATCCGACCGGTGCTACGCTCAATGGGATAATACAAATTGTTGGGTATGCGGATGATCTCGACTTACTAGGGGATGATAAAGAAACCGTAGCTAAAAATGCAGAAATCTTGATCACAAAAGCCAAAGATATTGGTTTGGAAGTTAGCGAATCGAAGACAAAATATATGACCGTCGTCAGATCCGAACAAAGTAATGTAGGCGGGGATCTAATGGCCGGAAATATGAAATTCGAAAGGGTTGACGAATTTAAATACCTCGGGTCTATTATAACTAGCAAAAATAATATTAAAACGGAAATCAACGCGCGGCTGCACGCTGGCAATGTGTACTATTATGCAGCAAATATACTACTAAAATCGCGATTGCTATCTAGAAACATCAAAGTAAGAATTTACAAAACAATAATAATGCCGGTCGTCATGTGCGGGTGTGAAACGTGGGCGCTGACGAAAGGAGAGGAGAATAGGTTTAGAGTTTTTGAAAATAAAGTACTTAGAAAAATCTATGGTCCAAAGAGGGACGAAGAGACTGGTGAATGGAGAAAACTGCATAATGATGAGCTGCACGCTCTCCAGGCGGAAATATTATATATAGTTTATATACAGGGTGTTCCGCCAATAGTCATAAAGCTTTGAATGTAAAATTCTTTGTTAAAAAGCAAACAACAAATCATCATGACAAAATGTTGCGCGAACAATAATTTTCAAACTATTAAGCATTGAAATTGGCCAATAGAAACTCATTATTTTCGCGCACCCATAAGCTTCCTGCGCGAATTTTTTTACCAAGGTTCACTTCAGAGCAGTAGAAAAATAATTATCAGCCAGACAAGAGAGAAACTGTTACCGAAGCAACATGAAGTTGCAAAGCATAACTATTTTTCTAGTGATCTGAAGAACCTTGGTAAAAAAAATTCGCGCAGGAAGCTTATGGGCGCGCGAAAATAGTGAGTTTCTATTGGCCAATTTCAATGCTTAATAGTTTGAAAACTATTGTTCCCGCAACATTTTGTCATTATGATTTGTTGTTTGCTTTTTAACAAAGAATTTGACATTCAAAGCTTTATGACTATTGGCGGATCACCCTGTATAGTGTGAAGTATTATATATAATATTCATTTGTTTTATATAAAAAATTTATAAAACAAATGAATATTATATATAATACTTCACACTATATATAAACTATGTATAATATTCCGCCTGGGTCTCTACGGGTCAGCAAATATTAATAGAGTAATGAAAGCGCGTAAATTAATATGGGCGGGGCATGTAGCAAGAATGGGCAATGAAAGAACAGTGGCGCAAGTTTTAAGAGGGAAACCGATTGGTAAGAGGCCTCTAGGCAGACCGAGAAACAGATGGGAGAAAAATGTAAGGGATGATCTAAAATAACTAGGACATGATTACTTAAACTGGATGGAGGATGCACAGGATAGAGATGCGTGGCGGTTTCGGGTAGATGAGGCGATGAACTTCCGAGTTCGAATCGCTAATCGATAATAATAATAAGGTAAGTAAGGGGCGTAGGGATGTGGCGACCGCATCGCCCGAGAGCTCCGGCTCTTGCAGTCAGCCACGTTGCTTTGGG
>CAKNYM010051782.1:50184-68880 GCA_932195095.1 Andricus curvator | reverse complement strand
ACGAACGTACTGACTAGTTACGAAAATGCGTTTGGTTACGCTCGTCTCCTTTTTCCAGGTTCAAGCGGGGGTGGGGGGTCTACGCATTTACTGACTAGTTACGAAAAAGGGACGAGAAAAAAAGGGGAAAATGGACGAGAGTGACTGTTTTCTTGTTTTTATTGTTTTTCCAAGGCAATCCTCTTTTTCTCGAAAAATAATGGTTTTAGGCAAAAAGTGTATGATACAAAAAAGATGTATTTCTATACTAGATACAACTTTTGGTAGAAACATTTTTCAAAATTCTACGTATATACTGAAATAAAGACAAAAATAATAATTTTTATGGGGATTTTAAAATGATTTTTACCATAAAGACGTGCTTGTCGCCAATTTTCACTATGAGTTTCATAATCAGCGCATCAAAATGCGTAAGTATACTTGGTTCAACGAAATCGGATTCGCAAATTCTTTTACTCCTGAATTCTGATTCAATATATTTTGCAGTATATTATAACAAATTTAATAACTGGAAGTTACTTCCATCTCATCCAATTAACTAAAAAACTAATAGATCATTTACACACAAAAGTAGGTCTACCTGGTCATTATACAACTTTAGTGTACATTAGGCGATTCTCTTATTGGAAATTAATGAATCAGGATATGAAGAAATTTGTTGTAACTTGAGATCTTTGTCAAAAAGTAAAGCCGTTAAATTTAAAAATTAAAAGAAAATTTCAATTCGTCAAAGCGGAAAAGCCAAATGAATTAGTAATAGTAGACTTTTATGGGCAATTACTAATATCAAATCAGTAGAGTGGAATATATATTTGTCTTATTATAAAAAAAAACAGATCTGAGTAAAATATTTGATTCTGAATCAATACCCAGTCCGAACGATTTTGTAAATATGTGATAAAGAGATGTAGACTGCGTAAAAAGAACACATGAACAGTGTAAATTATTATAATTATAATCTATAATTTATCAATATTTGCGCCAGGAAATAAGAGTGATATTGTATAGTAAATGTTGAATTATTGGTGTACATATAGATTGGTTCCCGCTAAAATCACGAAAAGCGCAGCACGGTGTGCCTGAACCAACTTTAAATGCAAGGTCATAGCACATCCAATTTTTTTACATTCTCATTCTAATGAGAAGGTATTGGTTTTATGTAAAATTTGACATAGTCGGTTTTCATCAAATCTCCACGTTTTGAGACCCCCTGAGCTAGAAAAAAACGATTTTTACCAAGGTGTCTGTCTGTAGTCTGTAGTCTGTCTGTCTGTCTGTCTGTAGCCACAATAACTTTCGAAAAAATGATCAGATTTGATTGAGCTTTGGCACACTTTTTTATGGCCGAAAAATAGAGATCGAGTTCGTTAACCAGCTATTTTGGATGAAAATCCAAAAAGTGAGCACATTTTGAAAATTTTTGAGACCACTTTTTTGGAAAATTTGAAAATTCTATGTACGGTTATTTGTAGTACGCAAAATGACGAACAAAATATTCTTATGACTTTTCGTGATAAAAAAAAAATTACTGGAGTTATAGCATTTTCAAAATTCCAAAAAACAAACGAAAATGAACATTTTAAGCCGAAAAACGCACGATATGAAAAAAAGTCAAGAGGAGAAAAACGTTGCTTTTTGAACACCCTATAATATTTTCATAACAACTTTTTGAATTTTTTGAAAAATAAAAAATTCAAATTTTGATCGCACAAAAAATTAATGAAAAATCAAAAAAGCCATTTTGCTGTCAAACTATGCAAGATACCAGAAAAGATCATCTCACCAAAATTGTGCACCTAAAAAAGATCTACCAATTTCTTATCATTCACTTTTTGATATGACGCGCAGTTTTTGTTTTATTCGTAAAAAACAGCATTGAAAATAGCAAAATCAAATTTTCAGACTAATATTACCAGCTACGAAAAAATGACCGAAACAAAATTTGTTCATCCAAGGAAGAGGTACAAATTTATTGTGACTCATGTTTCGATAGGATGCGTGGTTTTTGTTTTATTCGTCAAAATAACATTGAGAGTAAAAAAAATTAAATTTTTGAAAAAACAATGCAAGGTACGAAAACATATGAATGAACAAAAATTGTGCATTCAAAAAAGACTTACAAACCCGTAATCAATTTTTGTGGTAAGAATATATTCAAAATGAAAAAATTAACTTTTTTGATAAACGGCACAAGCTAAAATAAAATGTTAACTAATAAAATTTGTCGCCTGAATTATATCATTACTTTTCATTTGAAATCAAATACCAATTTAGTAATTTGTATATGAAGAACATATAACACGAAGCACAAAGTGCGCGCTCAGTGTATTTACCAAATCGCACGCCGTAAGTGCGATCAAACTTTTTTGTTTCTATCATACGGTTCAAATGATTTTCAAATCAAATATCGAGCGCGAAGCGCGAGTGTCTGGATGAGAATGTGTTTCTTAAGGTCGATAGAATCTTGAGTAAATAAAGTTCCTTTTCAGTTTAAAATAAAAACAAATTTAACAATCACTTAATATGTAGAGGTTTTGATAATTTTATAATATTTGCAAACAAACTTTTTCTTTTCATCGAAGTCGAACACGAAGTTCAAAAATCTAGAGGAGCCGAGCGTAAAGCGCGATGCAAATACGCCCGAGCGCGTAGCGCGAGGTGAATACATAATCGAGCGCGAAGCGCGAGATAAATATATGATCGAGCGCGAAGCGCGAGATCCAACAGTCGCGCGCCCTAGGCGCGCTCAAACTTGCGATCGAAGCGCGCCATGAGAATGTGCCCGCGAAGCGGGCAGATTTTTTTTGATTGGATTTAGGGGCTCAAAAATAGTATGGAAAAAAATTTTGACTTTTTAAAATAAAACTTTATAAAAAATATAATAAATTCCTAAAATATAATAAAGTCTTTGAAGTACGTCTTGAAATATACCTATCATCATACATGCCTGTGTGAAGACGACAACAAGACACAACAACACGTGAATGTGAACATTCATGGATTCTCTTACCTAATGTAACCATATCTAGAACAAGTTCTGTGAAAATAATTTTTGCAACCCATTAGTAGGCAAGATATCTTTGCCAATAGTGCATCGCGCAGTCTGCAGTTGTTTAGTGTTTTTGAATATTTTGACCAAGTGCGTTGTTGTGAAAAAATCGTGAAATATGTCTGTCAAATCTAAAGACCATGCTGGAACTCATGATGAGAACCGTGCGATAATTTGCCTTCTTTGTCTTAAAAATAATAAACAATTGTTCAAGATTAGTAATCATTTGAAAAATCTTATTCAAAAGATTGTGAGCTATGATGCTGAAGATAATCGCCTCCCTGTAGTTGTTTGTAATGCCTGCAGAATCCTTATTTATCGTACGGTCAAAAGTGATGAAACTGAAGTGAGTATAAAATTACCAGATTGTTCTACATTCAAATTAATAAATCAAAAAACCAGATCGAAAGAAGGTACATTATGCGAATGCGACTCATGTAACTTAGTGAGAACACCAGGACACAGCAGTTTCGTAAAAAACACATCAGATGCGACAGAAAGAAATTAAACAAGATACTGCAAAAAGTGACATTCAGAATTAGTAGTAGGAAAATCACATTTTTCTTGTACAACGAAGCATTACGAACATTCAGAAGATCATATTATAAACGATATACCCCTAAAAGAAAAAGAACACTTGGTGTGTCATTTGATTAAAGTAATTTCAAATGAAAAAGCGACAAACGTTGAGGAAAATAAATCAGATAGAAATTATGTAATCGCTTTATCTCAGAAACATGGAAAGCCTTTGTAAATTTCTTTGACTGAACAGCAATCAGAAAGCAAAAAACGGAAGCGTGTTTCTGCTGAAGATGTCTTAAAAATTGGAACAAGTTATGGGCTTTCAACGAATCAAGTACATGGTATTACAGCAGCTCTTTGCGTCGCTACCAATGACAGAAAATTATTTCAACCAGATTTAAAACAAAAATTAAAAACTTTGAACCATTCTCTTGATTTGTATTTCAGTATGAAAGAGTGCAATGTGATTAACACTAAAAATAACGATACTGCAACTACTGCAGAAGCTTTAGTGTTTTGAAATTATGTAAAAGGATTATTTCAGTTTGTTAAAGAAAAAAGGGAAGTTGATGAAATGCATTTGAAATTCGGAATAGATAGTGGCGGAGGTTTTTTGAAAGTTTGCCTTTCGATGCAATCTTTGGATGAATCAGAAGTTGCAAATGTAGAAGGTCGACAGAAGTATACCGAAGGCGTTGTCGCAAAAAAGTTTAAGGATTCTGGCGTCAGGAAATTACTACTGCTTGGAATAGTGGCACATACGCAAGAGAAATCTGAAAACGTTCTATTGATGTGGTCACTCTTAAAATTGAAGGATTTAAAAGGGACAATAGCAACTAATTAAAAACTTGCCAACGTATTAACGGGCATCATGTCACATGCAAGCAGTTTTCCTTAGACATGGTGTACTGCATCAAAGGATGAATTAAACACGTGTGGGGAATACAGAACTGTTAAAAATTGTAAGGAAATTTTTTTTGCGTGGCAAGACAGTGGAAGTATAACATCATCTGCGAAGAAGTATAAAAATTGTACAAATACTCCTATAATTTTCTCAGAAAACGCTAGAACAGAAACATTAGAAATAATTCCACCGCCAGAACTTCATCTGATGCTCGGGGTTGTGAACAAAATGTATAAACACATGCTGATGGAATTTGAAGATGAGAGTCTCCAATGGACTAGGATGTGCAATGTTACTCGCGAGTTTGTACATGGGAGTCAAGCGTTCGCAGGTAATTCTTGCTTTAAGGCTCTTCAATCCGTCGTTGATTCTTGTTTTTCTTCAACATTAAACCCGAAATACGTAGATTGTATATCTGAGTTTGAGCGAAGTTACTGTGATTTGGATATTTCAATTACACCTAAAGTTCACGCGGTTTTTTTTCATGTCCCTGATTTTTGTTGTAAAGTTGAGAAAGGCCTTGGATTTTACAGTAAACAAGCCATGGAATCTGTCCATTCGGATTTTAAAACGACCTGGGCTAAATATAAAGTTTCGAGCACACACCCTCATTACCCAAGTAACTTACTAAAAGCTGTACAAGAGTACAATGCCCGACATGTGTGGAAATGAAATTTTTTTTCTCAGTATTGATATGGACTGATATGATATTTATTTACCATATTTCGTTAAATAAAGTGGAAAAAAAAAGTGCATCACATTTTTTTGAAAATTTTTATTTTTAACCCATAAAAAACACTTTTCTCAAAAACGGCTCGGGGAATTTGGCTCAAAAATTTTTTCCACACTATTTTTGAGCCCCTAAATCGAATCCAAAAAAAAATTGGATGTGCTATGACCTTGCATTTAAAGTAGGTTCAGGCACACCGTGGCGGGTTAAATAGAATTTTGGCATTGGCTTGATTATTCGTATTTGAAATAGGCGGAGCCTATAGAGTTCTTAAATGCTCAAGAATTTATGTTGAGCAAAAGCTCTCGAGAATATGCACAGCATTTAAGCTTGAGCAGAGCAATTACAGAGCATTAAAGAGAATTTAAAGCATTTATTATTTATAAAATTATGTATATATCATAATTAATACACATATTTTTACAAAAACATTCTAGAGTGAAATAGACATTTTTTTCAAATTACAGAGTTGCTACAGGTCAGGTAATTCCAGAAAGTGAGGGAATGTTAGAGAAAACCTGACAGAGTGAGGGAATTTTCGATAAATTAAAGTTGAAATTAATTTTATTATTGTGGTTGAAAATTGCAAATATTTGGTTGAAAATTAATCTGTTTTGGTTGGGGATTTAAACTACTTTGTTGAAAATTCATCTTTTTTTATTGAATTCAACTACTTTTGGTATAAAATCAAAATCCTTCTTGTGGTTGAAATATATCACATTTTTCGTTGAGAATTCATCTTTTTGGGTAAGAAATTCAACTACTGAGTTGGAAAAAACTTTTTTTTAAATTCACTCATTTGGTTGATGTTTCATCATTTTAGTTGAATCCTCCTTCTTTTATCCAAAATATAATTATTTTGTTGAAAATTATGTTTTCTAGATGAGAATTAATTTTTTTAACTGAAAATTTAACTGGTACATATTTGGTTCAAAATTTATCTTTTTAAGTTGAAAATTCAAATATCTGGTTTAAAATTCCTGTATTTTATTGAAAACTCGAATTTTGTGGTGGAATATTTAATCTTCTTGGTGACCAATTCATCCTTTTGGTTGGAAATGAGGTTTTTCTTATTTAGAATTATTTTTTTTATCTGGAAATATAATTTCAATTTTTTTTCTGAAATTGATCTATTTTGATAGACTCTTAATCTTCTTGGTTGAAAATTATACTATTTCGTTGAAAATTTACTTTAATTTTATTGAAAATTATTTGTTTTTACTGAAATTTAACTATTCTATTTGTAGTTGGAAATTTATCTGTTTTCAGTAAAAATTTAACTATTTGTTGAAAATCCGTCTTTTTTTTTGGTAAAAGAGTACTCTCATTAGTTGAAATTTCATCTTTTTGGTTAAAAATTAACTTCTTTGGTTGAAAATTCCCTTGTTTTTTGTTTGGAAATTTATTTTACTAACTGAAAATTAACCTACTTTGTTTTTGGTAAAAAAATTTATCTTCTTATTTCGAAATTCATGTATTTTTAAAAAAAATCATTTTTTTAGTTGAAGATTTATCATTTTAGTTGACAATTCACTTCAACTATTCCATTTTTTGTGGAAAATTTACCTTTTGTGATAGAAATGTAATCTTTTTCGTTAAAAAATTGTCTGTTTAGTAAAAAATTTAACTATTCTATTTTTTTAAAGAATTGATTTCTTTCATTGAAAACAAACTGTTTAGTTGAAAATTCGTTTTTTTGTCCATAGAAAATTCATCTTTTGGATTGAAAAATCCACTATTTGGAAAAAATTTCATATTTTTGGTTGAAAATTAATCATTGTGGTAAAAAATAACTTCTTTGGTTGAAAATTAATTTTTTTAGTTGAAAATTAATTAATTTTGCTCAAAACACGTTTTTTTAAACTTAATTTTCTAACTGCAAATTGAAATATTATACTTGTGTCTGTAAATTTATCTTTTTCAGTTTAAAATTGAATCATTTTATTGAGAATTAATTTCTTTTATTGAAAATTGATTGTCTCAACTGAAAATTTAATTCTTCTGTTTTTGGTTAAAAAATCATTTTTTTGTTATGAAAAAAAAATATTTTTTTGTTTGATAATTCGTTTTTTTTTTTTTGTTGAAGATTTATTTTTCTGATATTTTAACTATTCTAATTTTGGTTGAACATTGATTTCTTTAGTTGAAAATTCATGAACTTTGTTGAAAAAATAACAGAATAAAATTTTTTTAAATTCGCTGTATTGCCAATTTCGATTCCCGGGTCTTTTGAATTTTCTTTCTAGTGTATTTCTATGTTTAAAAACCCCACACATGCTCACAAAATATTTTAACTACATGTTATAAAGATAAGTTCATAAAATAACAAAATAAAAATTTAAAAAATTCGCTCTACTATCAATTGCAACTCCTGGATCTTGGGGATTTTTTTTCTAATGCATTTTCGTCACTAAAAAATTTTCATGCAGCTCAAATAATTCTCCTTCTATTTGCAAACGTGTTTGAAAAAATTTCCGAAAACAATGGTATATTAAATAGGAATTATCTCTCAGAAAATGATAGATTAAAATCCGAAAAAATTGAGAAGACTTTTTCGACCTCCAGGAATATAAAAAAAACTTGAAACTCAATAAAATTTAAAAACTTTGCAAACAAGACATTTTTGAAACCTTTTCTTCGAGCGCGGGTAACCAAGCTGCATGTCGATCGATTCCAAATTAATTATACTTTTTTAGGACCCCAATACGCTACCTTTCCGCGTTGTAGCGATTTCGAATTCCAAAAGTATTTATTTTCGACCCACCCTAACCTACATAAACAATATGCCTCATCATTATACTTACGATTTTTCCCACCTTCGGATTATTTTCAACCTGAAACGATTTGCGAACTAGAACTGTGCAAAATTTTGACTTTTCTCAAACGTCAATCTCAACAAAATCGTCACTTAAAAATTTGGATGAGTACTTTCATATTTGCGAGAATTATTATAAGCAGATAATAAATACGAGTGTGAAATATAGATAAAAACTATTGCGATATAATTGGTTTAAAAATAAACAAAAAAGATAAGAATATCAAACACATACTACCAATGCATTCCTTGAAATTGTGATCTAAAAAAATGATTGCAGTCAAATATGAATGAGATATTTTTAGACATTATGTGATTATGGACTTCGCACATACTAGTGGTCCTTAATTCATAAGTGATTTAGTGTTCAGGATTCATAAGATCATTTAAACAACTTAAATAAGAAGTCTTATTTTCTTGATCAAAAAATTTCAACATCTATCATTTATATTTATAAAGCAAATCAAAATTCTCGGTATTTTTTAAATGCAATGGGGGATGACGAACCATTTTTAGTCAAAAATACTTGAAATGAGTTGTTAAACAAAAGAAAAATGACATAAAGTTGCGCCGGAAACGGCTCAAGTAAGACCTGAAAAAATAAGATGCATTAAAGTAAGCTTTTTGGAAAGGAAACGGCTCAAGTAAGACCTGAAAAAATAAGATGCATTAAAGTAAGCTCAGCTTTTTTTGTGAGGTCCATCATGATAGATGGAGAGGTAAAAAAATGGTTAAAAAAATTAACACGAATTTTATTAATATCCAATTTAATAACAATGAAATAAGAAAATGCACTCATATAGTTATATTAGTATAATCGTAATTAAGTATAATTGAGTAATTATAATATATAATATATAATATGTATTATTAATAATTATCTAATTTAATGTTTAATTTTCCCTTAAGCAGATTTAGAATTTTTCATTTGGTAGTGCTTTGTAATGGACGCTTTTAAGGTTAAAAATGGCGAACTAAGTAATTTGAAATTTTGAAGTGGTACATTAAAATCTCTGAGTCGTCACCCAATTAAATCCAGGATAAGATTGAAGCTGGCGAAATGTCTTTCCATAAAAGTCATGCCCAGCATATGTACACAAATGGCCATTTGAATCAGCTGCTCGATAAAAGTGACTGCCTACTTCTACTCCGACAACTAAATTATTTATTATTGCTACCGGACGACGTCCTGATGGTAATACATGGCGCTGACCATGTATATCAAAGAAATAATAAATGTCCGTATCACTCATAAGAGGGTTCACCATATTCTCAGCAGGCAGCTGATCTTGGCCAAGGGCTTGTGAACTTAATTCTATAAACAGAAATAGAAATAGATGAATTTCTATATGTATGCATAATAAATAATAAATTTAATTAAATTAATAGTTAGGATACACTACGAACAATATCTTGCAGCACATAGTGGTTTTTTGGTTCAAGTAAATTTTTCTTGGTTCAACAAAACGCTTTGCAATGCACACAAAAATTTGAATGAACAAAAACATTTTTCTGAGTGTACTGGGTATACTGGGGTGGTCTAAATTTACACTTGTACAAACTTGACTCTATCCACTTGTATTTTGTCCAGAAAATGCCCCAAAGAATGTCAAATAGCAGTCTTATGTCAAATTCATGCTGAAGACAGTATTTTTTTGACATTTTTAAAGATGAATTATTTTTATTCGATCCCGTGTAGAAAAATGTCCTGATCTGGAAGATCTGATTTGGCCCAGGTCTGACCTTATCTCGACCGTCTAGTCTGGAAGGTCTGGTCTGTCCCAGGACATATTTAAAAAAAGCTGCAGGGTGTTTAAAATGATAGAAAATAAAAATTTCACACTATCAAAACAAGACTTTTTTTTCATCACTTTGACAGACCTGTCTGGCTCAGGTTTGGCGCTGGTTAGTACATTTTTTTTGACATATTTCGAAAAAGTTACGTTGTAAGCAGACTAAAATGTTAAAAAATATGAAATTCACACTATCAAAACAAGACTTTTTTTTCTTATCACCTTGATAATCTTGACAAGCCCATAACTAGCGGCTGATCAGTCCATACCTAGGGGCTGACCAGACGGTCTGGCCTGGGGCTAGCCAGAAAAAACTTTACACTTTTGGCCAGGTCCAGGCCAGACCGTCTGGTCAGCGTCAAGACTGGAAACCAGACGGTCTGGTCTGGGCCAGGTCAGCGCCAGAATATTTTTTCACATTTGATAAGTGACAAGTTTTGAAGTATTTTTTTAACTAATTCAAATTCTTTGAGCAATTATTATTTTTTCCCATGCAAATCGTAAAAAGTTATTATTTTCGGGTAAATGATACAGTTGACGAATGTCAGGGGTAATATTTCTTTTTCATTATATTCGGTAATTAATTAAACAATTTTAATTTAAAAAAATATTTTTTCTCCTGTAAATCATGACAAGTTATTATTTTCAGGAATTAATGACATAATTAACGAAGTTTAATAGTAATGTATTCTTTAACGATATTTGGTAATTATTTATACAATTTTCTTTCGTTTAAACAATTATTTTCCCCTGTAAATCTTGGAAAGTTACTATTTTCTGGAAATACTGAAGCGGTTAATGAATGTTGTAAAATTGTATAAATGTAAAATTGTAGTGAGTGTAGAGAAATTTAAGGGCAATGAGAAGAATTCGACGAAGTTCATCAAATTTAAACGTGAAATTGAAAAAAAATAATAATTGAAAACAATTCAAAAATATGAAGAAATATACTGAATTCAGTAATTTTGAAATAAGTTTAGAAGAATTCAAGAGAATCAAAAAGAATTTGATGAAATACCTAAGAACTCAAGGTGAGTTTAAAATAATTCAGGATCAAATCAATGACAACTTTTAAAAATTCGAAAAAGTCCACTGAATTGAGTAGAATTGAGTGAAATTAGAAGAATTCAAGTTTATCAAAAAAATTCAAGAGAATTCCAAAGAATTGCAAATAATTCAGGATAAATTGATAAGACTTCCAGGCAAATTCTAAATCAATTCAAATCAATTGCAAAACATATTTAAAAATCTCTTCAAATCTTTGAAGCCCTACAAAATCCCTCACTTCTCGTGAATAAATTCTCTGAAACCATTAAAATATTATAGAATTCCGTAAAATTCTATGAAATCTGATGATATTTCCTGAAATCCTGGAAAGTTTATTCAAATACCTTGAGGGCTTTGAAATCCCTAAATATCATTGAAAATCCTCGGAAATCTTATAATATCCTTTGGAATCTTTTAAAATACCCTTAAGATATTTCAAATCCTTTGAAATCTTTTTTAATCCCTTAAAACTCTATAAGGTTCTTGAAAATTCCTTGGAAGTTTTATTAATATAAACTAAAAACTAAAAAAACTAAAAGCTAAAATATTTCACAATCCTTTGAAATCTTTTGAAATCCCTTGAAACATTTTAAAGCTCATGAAAGTTCTTTGGAATTTGTATAAATACCCTAAAATCTTGAAAATCCTTTAAAATCCCTCAAAGATTTCTTGGAATCTTTAAAATTACGCTGAAATATTTCAAAATAATTAAAAACTCAGAAATAAGTACAGACATATTCATAGCTTAATTTCTTGAATGAAAAGGTACTAAAGAGACTTTCTCTTAAAAAAATAACTAAAAGGTAATTTGAAAAAACAATGACTAGAAGTAACCGTGTAGCAACCCTGATTATTCTACTTATACTAACGTATTTTGAGGTGAATTTTTTGGTTAGTATGAAATGCATATAAATGATATAAGTTCGAATCCAAGTTTTGGAAATGTTTAAAAATTAAAGAATAACTTCTGATATTAATTCTTCTTATTTTCATTTTGATTAGGCCTTTTTGATTTTGATAATTTTGAAGTAAACTGTGAAATCAATTATAAATTTAAAACCTCTGTCAAAATTATTCTTATTTAATTTAACTATTCAAATTGCCATTTATTATTAATAATAGTGAAAATGAATTATGTTGCAAACCCCTATTTGAAATATTTTACCGAAATCGTTAATTCGTTCTTAACGATATATGTAGCCAGATCAAGGATCAATATTGTTGGTTCGGCTATCAATTTTTTCCGTACATTTCAATCACTTATACAATTCCGTTGAAAATAAAAAAGTTGAAAGAATCAATTATTAAATTTTTCACATGCATGTATGAATGTGTATATATCGGTCTGCGAGCACGATAAATTTCGAAAGAATTGACAGCTTAAAATGGCCTTTAGTATATTTAGTTCGTTATCCAGCGATTTTGGATGAATGTTCAAAAAGTAAAAGCATTTTCAAAATTTTTGAGACCACTTTTTTTAGAATTTGAACATTCTATGTACGGCTTTCCGTAGCATTTAAAAAAACGAATATTTAACTTTGATTTTTAAATACTCTACAAGATTGTCATAACAACTTTCTGAATTTTCTTGAAAAATAAAAAATGTACATTTTGAACGCACAAAAAAATAATGAAAAATCGAAAATTCTATTTTGCGGTTAAACGATACAGGATACGAAAAAGGATGAATCAGCAAAACTTGTGCATACAAAAAAGATCTACAAATTTGTCAACATTCACTTCTTCATAGGACGCGTAGTTTTTGTTCAAATTCGTAAAAAACAGCATTAAAAATACAAAAATTTAATTTTTGGACACACGACACAAGCGACAAAAAAAATAATGAGACAAAAGTTGTTCACTCAGAAAAGAGTTACAAATTTGTTTTGAATTATTTTTTGATGGGATGCGTGGTTTTTGTTTTATTCGTAAAAAACAACATTAGAAAATAAAATAAATTAATTTTTGGACAAACGGCACAAATCATGAAAAAAAATAAATTAACAAAAGTTGCTAACCCAAAAAATAGCTGCAAATTTGTCATCAATTAATAACAATAATAATAATAATTTTCAGATAGAACAAGTAGATTTTCTTTTAATCGTAAAAAAACAAGATTAAAAATAAAAGAATTACATTTTTGTAAAAAGGGCTCAAATTCAATAACATTTTATTTAACAAAATTTTTCTCCTAAATTATATTTACAAATTTTCTCAAAACCACTTTATGCCAGTATGCGTATTTTTAGTTTGAATTGTGAAAAATAACATTGCAAATTAACAAATTAAATTTATGGAAAGACGACACAGAATGCAATAAAATGTTTAATAACAAAATAATTTTTCTTCTCATAGGATGCGCACTTTTTTTCATTCATAAAAACAATCAATGATATAAAATTGAAATGATACATTTTCCAGGGTAGCCGAGAATAAAATTTAATGCAAAATAGGAAATAAATATTAAATATTAAAAGATCTGTGCACAAATGTGGAGGACAGAAAATGACCAAGCGCTTAGCGCGAGGTAAATACATTGTCAAGCGCGAAGCGCGAGAACCAACAGTCACGCCCCCAGACGCGCTCAAACTTGCGAGCTTTGGACCCACTCCGTCGGCTTGCGGGTTCGATTCCCGCCTCGCACTCTGGAAGAGCCTCGGCGGCCCATGCGGTGAACACTAGCCTAGCAAGGGAGTTGTTCATCTGCGGAGAGTCGTGGGACCGGTACCTCTAGAGAAAAAGGCTCTCTCAGTACCTAAAGTTGTTGCTCTTGGTGGTTCGGAACCCACCTTAAACTGTAGGTCCCCCTCCCACCACTAAGTAAGTGCGTGGGGGTGTGTAAAGGAATAGAGAAAAGATACAAGAAAAATGTGAAACCTTAGGGGACAAATTAGAAGCTTCCATTCCACAAATGTGGCCCCAGACGCGCTCAAACTTGCGAGCCGCGCACGCGGCGCGATGAGAATGTGCCCGCGCAGCGGGAAGATTTTTGTTGATATTTTTGTCTTTTTTTCAGAAAATACAAATGTTTTTTTGGTCTCTCCCGACTGATATTTGAGCGCATCAGAGCAAAAGAAAGACTCCGCAGAGCCGTGAGGAATAACGAGACAAGTACCGTTAGAAAGAGAAACTCTTACGCAGAATGCCTGAAGAGTAAGACAGCGCAACGATAATTGTCTCGTTTTTCCTCTCGACTCTGCGGAGTCTTCCTTTTGCTCTGAGGTGCTCATTTTACTCTTGGATTAGAAAGAAGATTTTCCAGAAGGTTTTAAACCATTTTCTCCAGAATTACGAAAAGTCATGAAAGTAATCAATGAACTTAATTTAAATTTGAAAATAGTTGAATCAAATTTTGTTACATAGATATAAGCATCATAGAATTATATCTATAGAGAGAATCAAGGAAAAGGACTAAAATGAGAAAGAAAATTCTAGTAATGATTTTCATATTCTCTAAATAAAGAAAGCTGTATCATAAAACATTTCATGGAGATTTGAAGCCCTCAGAGGAAAAATGTGACTCAGGAGTTTTGAGGAAAAACAGTAAAGAAAAAGTTCCGAAGAAAAATAGTAACCGAAAAAGTCCAGAGGAAAAAAGGTAAACAGAATCGCGAGGTGAACATTATTATTATTATACCATTAAGCCATTTCCCTTTCGGGGTAAGCGTGACTTGCTCGGTTGGAAGATAGTAGTGTGTATATGGGTATATAGGTATAAAGTAGGTAGGTATATAGGTATGAGGTAGATAGGTATATAAGTGTTAGGTATAGATATTTTAGATTGATCTGGAATTCTCGTGTCATTTATTTATATGACACGTTTATTCCGCAACACTGCTCCGACCCAGGTTGCTGATCAATCTCTCTAGCGATCACCCCAAGTAAAGAGCCTCACAAAATTGTTATGTATGGGTCCCCACTTGGGCCCATTAGTATCCAAAGTCTTTGTATCTTTGATTAGTTCTCTTAAGACTTTCATCCGCAATAACGAAGTCAATTACACTGCGGTTATTTCCTTTACACCACGTGTACGTGTGGATCATTTTATGTCGAAACCAAGTATTGGTAATAAATAGGCCCTTTTCTAAGCATAAGCTAACTAATTTTTCCCCGTTATAATTTTGTCTTGTTGGATCCCCAAAATTACCTAGTACTCTTTCTGTATCTGTATCCTGACGTTGGACGCCGACCCATCCGTTCATATCTTCTAGCATAATTATTTCTTTCACCTTGATCGCAAGGACTTATTGTATCATTCAAAGTGTCCCAGAAGGCGTCTTTGACTTCTCGCGGCTCACTGTCAACTGGGGCGTAGCACGCTATGATAAATAATCTTCTGATTCCTACCTTCATTCTAGCCCACAACAATCTGGGAGATACAAAATCATGATCTTTGAGATG
Organism: Andricus curvator; assembly: GCA_932195095.1. Classification (NCBI taxonomy): domain Eukaryota; kingdom Metazoa; phylum Arthropoda; class Insecta; order Hymenoptera; family Cynipidae; genus Andricus; species Andricus curvator. Next base: position 53,619 of record CAKNYM010051782.1, on the reverse strand, counting down.
CTGTCTTGCTTTTTCATTCATAATTAAACCGACCCCTTGACTACGATTTGATTCACTACTTACTCCTGACCATATTTCAAAACCGCCTTTCAACACCCCATTTTCTATGTTTCTACTTTCGCAACCCTTTTTCTTCGTCTCAGGTACACATAAAATATCTAGTTTCCTAGCATGCATAGTTTCTCGTAGTTCTCTTATTTTAAGATCATTCACTCCTCTAGCATTCCAAACACCCAGTCTCCATTCATCGCCTGAAACTCGAACTTTACGTTTACCGTGTGTATGCATTTCGTCAATCGAAGTTTCAGTCCATTCCGAGGCTACTTTATTGTTTGTATTATTCATGTTTAGATTGTACACCCAACTATCACCTTTATGCGCGAGATTTGTTTTGCGAGCCGAAATCATGTCCAAGTTGAGTGATTATTCGTCGTACGGTGGAGAGTCTCGTTGTAACGTTAGTCCCACCAAAACTTCTGTTACTGGGGAGGGTGGGGGTGGGGGTGAGGACAGAGAAAGGAAAACGAGAGTCTCAATTGGTTGCTGATTTATGCTGAATCGAATTTTGCGATTTTTCATAGCTCAGAATTTTGGGCTTTTTTGGGGCTCTTGGAATTATTCCCGGCATATTTTTGGGCTTTTATCGGCTCCTCGAAAATACCCACTCCGATTTTTTGACTCCAACCCTTAACGTTGAAAATCAACCCCTTTCTCCCACGCAGATATGACTTTGTCAAAAGATAATCTTTTTGAGAATTTCACAGTGTAGATGGAGTCTCAGATTTTTGGGCTTCTCAAAACAACCCATTTCGATTTTTGGGCTTCAACCCTTAACGATAAAAATCAACTCCTTTCTCCCAAGCAGACATGACTTTGTCAAAAGATAATCTTTTTGAGAATTTCACAGTGTGGATGGAGTCTCAGATTTTTGGGCTCGTCGAAAATACCTACCCTGATTTTTGGGCTCCAACCCTTATCGTTAAAGATCAACACCTTGGAACCACGCAGAAATGACTTTGTCAAAAAATAATGTTTTTAAGAATTTTAAAGTATTAATAGAGTCTCTGATTTTTGGGCTCCTCGAAAATACCCACTCCGATTTTTGGGCTCCGACCCTTAACGTTAAAACTCAACCCCTTTCTCCCACGCAGACATGACTTCGTAAAAAAATAATCTTTTTGAGAATTTTACAGTGTGGATGGAGACTTTGATTTTTGGGCTCCAACCCTTAAAGTTAAAAATCAACCCTTCAGTACCACGCAGATATGATGTTGTCAAAAAATAATCTTTTTTAGAATTTCCAGTGTGGATAGAGACTTTCATTCTTGGGCTTTTCCAAAATACCCATGTTGATTTTTGGGCTTGAACCCTTAACGATAAAAATCAACCCCTTGGTACCACGCAGATATGACATTGTCTAAAAAAAATCTTTTTGAGGCTTTTACAATGTGGCTAGTGTCTCTGATTTTCGGGCTCCTCGAAGATACCCACACAGATTCTTGGACTTCAACCCTTAACGTTAAAAACCAACCCCTTTGTACCAGACAGATATGACTTTGTCAAAAAATAATCTTTTTCATAATTTTACAATGTGGCTAGAGTCTCTGATTTTTGGGCTCCTCGGAAATACCCACTCCAATTTAAGGGCTCCAACCCTTAACGGTAAAAATCAACCCCTTGGTGCCACGCAGATATGACTTTGTCAAAAAATAATCTTTTTCAGAATTGTACAGTGTGGATAGAGACATTGATTCTTGGGCTCCTTGAAAATACCCACGCTGAATTCTTGCAACAACCCTTAAAGTTAAAAATCAACCCCTTTGTACCACGCAGATATGACTTTGCCAAAAAACAATCTTTTCGATAATTTTACAGTGTAGATAGGGTCTTTGATTTTTGGACTTCTCGAAAATACTTACTCTGATTTTTCGGCTCCTTGAAAATAAACCCGCTCAAAAATCTGAGGCTCTAGCCACATTGTAAAATTCTGAAGAAGATTATTTTTTGATAAAGTCATATCTGCGTGGTACCAAGGGCATGATTTTTGACGATAAGTATTAGAGACAAAAATCGGAGTATGTATTTTCGAGGAGCCCAAAAATTAAAGACTCTATTAATACTTCAAAATTCTTAAAAACATTATTTTTTGTCACTCATATCTGCGTGGAACCAAGGGGTTGATTTTTAATGTTAAGGTTTGTAGCCCGAAAATCGGAGTGGGTATTTTCAAGGAGCCCAAAAATCAGAGACTCTATTGTTACTTTAAAATTCCTAAAAATATTATTTTTTGATAAAGTCGTATCTGCGTGGTAACAAGGGGTTGATTTTTACCGTTGCCGGTTGGAGCCCAAAAATTAGAGTAGGTATCTTCGAGGAGCCCAAAAATCATAGACTTTATTGATACTTTAAAATTCTTAAAAATATTATTTTTTGACAAAGTCATGTCTGCGTGGTTCCATTGGGGTTGATCTTTAACTATAAGGGTTGAAGCTCAGAAATCAGCATGGGTATTTTCGAGAAGCCCAAAAATCAAAATCTCTATCCACACTGTGAAATTCTGAAAAAGATTATTTTTTGACAAAGTCATATCTACGTTGTACCAAGGGGTTGATTTTTAACTCTAATAGTTGGAGCCCAAAAATCGGAGTGGGTATCTTCGAGGAGCTCAAACATCAGAGACTCTAGCCACATTGTGAAATTCTCAAAAAGATTATTTTTGGACAATGCCATATCTGCGTGGTACCAAGGGGTTGATTTTTAACGTTAAGTGTTGGAGTCCAAAAATCAGAGTGGTTATTTTCGCGGAGCCTGAAAATCAAAGTCTCTATCCACACTGTACAATTCTGAAAAAGACTATTTTTTGACAAAGTCATATCTACGTGGTATAAAGTGGTTGATTTTTAACTTCAAGGGTTGGAGCCCAAAAATCTGAGTGGTTATTTTCGAGAAGCTCAGAAATCAGAGACTCTACAGATACTTTGAAATTCTTAAAAACATTAATTTTTGACAAAGTCATATCTGCGTGGTTCCAAGGGGTTGATTTTTAAGGGGATTTATCAGCGTTATAAAATGGATGGGCAGTTTCCGGCCGCACGGTTGAATATTTTCGCCTGATATTTTGCATACCTCATCTAAATATTGTTCTCTTTTGCAGTGAAGTCTCGGTTTTTTGAAAAAAAATTTATATTTTACGTTATAAACAAAAAGAAAAGAACAATAGAAAAAAAATGCAGTGACGCTCAGTAGTAGCTGAGTGTGTATTTTCGAGGCCTGAGCAATCGACACCCGTCAAATTTACGAGGCAGACTCCCCGTAGCGCGAGCGGGGACTCTGAAGCGCGTCGAATTACCCGAAACGAATCACACTCTTATTCTTATGAGATGCAGGCCGGTTCAAAAAACTGAAATTATGAAAGCATCGCGTGATTAAATTTTA
>CAKNYM010051782.1:15030-44617 GCA_932195095.1 Andricus curvator | reverse complement strand
ATAAAATCAGCCTAATTGAAAAATACGCCAGGTTTTTGCTGATACGGGTTTCAATTGATGTAAAAAGAGCAAGAAAAAAGTTTCATCCTCATATATCATGTGGAACTCACCCCAATCACCCCTAAATATTTAAAAAATTCAATTGAATCAGCCTAATTAAAAAATACGTCAGGTTTTTGCTGATACGGTTTTCAATTGATGTAGAAAGAGCAGACAAAATGTTTCATCCCCATGCCTCATGTGGAACTCACCCACTCACCCCTAAAGATTCTAAAAATTCAATAAAGTCAGCCTTATCAAAAAATACGCCAGGTTTTTGCTGATACGGTTTTCAATTGATGTGAAAAGAGCAAAAAAAAAGTTTCATCCCCATATATCATGTGGAACTCACCCCTAAATATTTTAAAAATTCAATAAAATCAGCCTAATTAAAGAATACGTCAGGTTTCTGCTGATGCGGTTTTCAATTGATGTCAAAAGGGCCGACAAAATGTTTCCTCCTCATATATCATGTGGAACTCACCCCACGCACCCATAAATATTTTTAAAATTCAATATTAATAAGCCTTAATGAAAAATATGCCAGGTTTTTACTGATACTGTTTTATATTGATGCCAGAAGGACGCAGAAAGAGTTACATTCCCATATCTCATGTGGAACTAACCCCACTCACCTAAGTATTTTTAAAGGTCAATAAAATCAGCCTAATTAAAAAATACGCAAGGTTTTTGCTAAAAAGGTTTTCAATTGATGCCAAAAGAGCAGAAAAAGTTTAATCCTCACATCTAATTTGTAACACATCCCACTCACCCGAAATATTTTAAAAATTATGGGGATGGAACTTTTCGTGCGCCAGACCACCCGTCAAGGTGATAAGATAATAGGGTGATAAGAAGAATTTTTTTCAATTTACAAAAATCTACATTTGGTTTTAAATTTTCTCCAGATTAAAATTATTTTCGAATCTTTTCATAACTTTTAAAACTTCTTACTCAAAATTTCCTTTAAAAAATTTAAATCCTGTAAAATTCAATGAATTGTCTTAAAATTTTCCACATTCTTTTTGGAATTATATTGAAATCTTCAAAACTTCAAATTAATACTTCAAAGTAAAACCTAAATCATTAAAAATTTTCATATTCATTTATTGAAAAAATGTACAAATTATAGTTTCGTAGCAAAATGTTAAAAATAGAATTATTTCTCATCATTAAAATATCATTTAGAATTGCAAATTTCTCTGTTATCAATAATTTTTAGAAACATTTAGAAATAAATTTTATCATGAAATAAAAGTACTTATTTTGAAATTTGGATTCAGACAATAATTGATGATGCAGCAATTTCCTAATCTTTATGAATAATTAAACAAACTGAAAACAGTCACTAAAAGTCATATTCACGCAGTGTCGCAACCTACAAGATTTTCGACAACAATGTTTACGAGATGATTATAACTTTTTCGGAAAAGGATAAACATTCAAGTTTATTCACCTTGTTATCACGAATAATGAAAATGATTGCACATTCCAAAACTTTAAATGTGATTTTCGGCTTGAATTTGTATTTCCGGTTATTTCCGATTCACAATAATTGGATTTTTCAATAATAAATTAACCACTGTTCACATTGGTTAAAAAAAAATTAGTTTGAATATTTTATTTTTGAGAAAATTAAAAGATAAATTAGTAAAACTTCAAATATGACAAGGAACTTAAGTTGTTGATCCGCTTTCATCAATCGGAGAAGAAAAAGCGAAGGTTGATTTTGATGCAATTATTAGTTAACTTCCGAATCTTAAATAAAAAATGTCGAAACAGTCAAGAATCCTTTTTTATATTTTAGGTTAAACTCAAATAACAAATTAATTTTTGTTTTCCAAGGACCCTATTGGACTCGGAATAGAAATATTATATAAATAATTACCATATTCTTTAAAATATAATAGATGAATTTTCAACAAAATGATGAATCTTCATAAAAAAATGACTTTTCAACAGAGTAATGCAACTTTTAACCAAGTAGTTAAATTTTCAACCAAAAAACATGAATTCTATTAGTAAAATGTAATACTCGATATTTCAATTACAAAATATTTTGATTTTGAATTAAAAAGTTGAATTTACAAAAAAGACGAATTGTAAACCAAATAGTTGAAATTTTAATCCGAAAAAATGCATTTCCAACAACAATAAAAAATCATTTTCAATCAAGTAATTAACTTTTCTAATAAGGGGCTAGTCACAAAATACGTGATATATTTTTCAGGAACTTTAAACACCTCACCCCCCCCCCCCCCTTCCCAGTCTGAGTCATGCTTTTTCCATTATACTTAACATGGAGAATGAACGTATCATGCATTTTATGAATTGCTCCCAGAAAGATGAATTTTCAACCAAGAACATTAATTTTTCACCAAAACAGTAAAATTCTAAACTAAAAACGATAAGTTTGAAACAAAAAATTCAATTTTTAACCAAAAAAATGAATTTTCAACTAAAATCGAATAGGAGCATTTTCAGTTTTGAGAAAATTTATTTTTGACAATGAAGATTAATTTTCCACCAAAAAAGATAAATTTTTAATAAAATACATAAATTTTAAAACAAGTAGTTGATTCTTCAACTAAGAAAGATCCATTTTCAACCAAAAATGAAATATTTCAATTTTCAGTCAAATAAAAATAAATTTTCAGTCAAATAAAAATAAATTTTCAGGTACATAAAAATAAATTTTTAACCCAGAAAAAGGAGTGTTCAACGGAAAATATTAATTTTCAATAAATTATGGCGAATTTCTTACAATTATTGCTGATCTTGGCTAGCTGATAGCGCTAAACGTGGGCCAGACCAGTCTCTCAAGGTGATAAGAAAAAAAGTCTTGTTTTGATAATGTGAATTTATTATTTTCTATCATTTCTGACACCCTGTAACTTTTTGGAAATATATAAAAAAAGAACCAGACTGCCAGGACATTTGTCCACACGGGGAATTTCAAACTTATTTTCTGATGAGAATGTAATAAGCAGCAATATAATTGTTTTCAATTAACACTATGAATTCTTCAAATATATAGGAGTTACAAATTTTCAGCTTATATGAGAATATCCTGATTAAAAAGTAGATCGAATTAATATATTAAAATATTATATTTACCGATATAATTCAGAAACACCGCTAACAGGAAGAAAGCACTCACAACGTTCTTCATTTTCTCTTAATAGATGGAACGAACTGTTTTGTAAAGAACTCGTGGAAAGGGAAACTGAAGATGATTCTGATGTTCCACTGGAGTATATGGAGGCCTATTTATACCTATTTCAAAAATGTATTAGAGGGGTAAAACCTATTTTTTTAAGTTATTTGTATATCGCAAAACATTATTTTTTGCTCAAAAAGCGTTAATAGCGTCTACATTTTATGATGTATGCAAATGATATCCGTTTTAGGGACTTTCCATTGAACAGGATAGAAGGTCTTTCACTTTTATGATTAGTAAATTCAAAAATGCATGGCTTAATAGATAGTCTAATAATTTGCTCAGACATTCACACTGATTACATCATCAGTTGGTTTGAACATATATTTTTTATTTAAAAACGCGAAAACACAAGATCATAAAGTTATACTACGTAATGTAGCACAGAAAAATAATCCGATTTTGTTTATTTAAGACTATCCTCATATATATTTGTGAAGTATGCATGTCTCGAAAGCAATGTACATCTATTACGAAACTTCTTGACACAATATAATAAGTTCTGAGATGGAAATCCGCAAATATGCCAATTTTTTGGAAAATTCAATCGCTTATTTTAACGCTTCACCTTGAAAAAAAATTGTTCGAAGAATGTGCAACAAGAGAAACGTCTTCCAGATCTTTCAGAAAAATATTTCACTCAATCAAGATTTACGGATAGCTCAATACGGAACGTTACTGATTTTTTAATGTTCTTAATGCTTCTTGGAAATTATTAAATCTTTTCGGACTATTAAAATTCCTTAAACATTATGAAATTCCTTCTGATACCTTCTAAAATATTACAAAATCACTTCAGATCTTTAAAATCCCTTGAAATCCAATAATATCCTTTGGAAAACCCGTGAAATTCAATGAAATCTGAGGACACTTTCTGAAATCCTAGAAAATTTATTGAAATACCTTGAGGGCTTTTAAAATTCCTTAAAATCATTTGAATCCTCAGAAATCTAATTAAATCCGTGAAAATACTTTAAAAACCCTTAAGAATCCCTTCGACTCCCTACAACTATCCTAAAACCTTCTAGGTTTTCCCATAAAATCCTTCCAAATCTTTCGAAATTCTAAGAAATTCTCTGAAACTGTATGCAATTGTTTTGAATTCCTTAAAATCATTTAAATTCTTGAAAATACCTTCAAATTTGTTAAATCCCTTAAAAATTCCTTAGAACTCTTGAAAATACACATAAATATTGCAAATCCTTTGAAATCTTCTAAAATACCTTGAAATTTGTTCAAGCACTTGAAAATTCTTTTAAGATACCCTAAAATCTTTAAAATTCTTGGAAATCCCTTAAAGTCCCTTCAAATTCTTGAAAATATTTGAATATCACTGAAAATTCTTGAAGTACTTTGAAATCCCTCAATTTTTATAAATAAATTCTTTGAAATTCATTACAATATTATGAAATCCGTCGAAATTCCTTGAAAATAAATTAAATTTGAGAAATTGAGAGTCTTTGAAATCCCTCAGATATGAAATCTTTGAAAATTTTATAAATTTCCTAAAAATTCTTTGAACTATTCATGAATCTTTGAAATCCTCTAAAATACCTTTAAATCTTCATCAATATTCTAAAATATTATAAATCCTATGAAATCCTTTCGAATCTTTCGAAATTCAAGGAAATTCTTTAAAACCGCATCCTGCAAAATCAAAAAAATTTTTTCCCTCATATTCTTTTTCGAAATTTTAGGAAATTATTTTAAATGTTCATAAACCTTTACCAATTTTCTCTGAGAATTCATTTTTCAAAATAAAAAATAATTTGAAATTTTCCCATGAATCTTAGGAAAACTTTTTTATTCTCTTGAAACCTTTCAAAATTCTTTAAAAACTTCGAAATTTTGTTTCGAAATCTTCAAGAATCCAATTTTTTTTTAATTTCTTGAAATTTGAATTAAGTAGATGAATTTTTGCCAAAGAAAAACGAATTTCAACGCAATAGTTGCATTTTCAGCCAAAGAGATGAATTTTCAACTGAAATGATGAATCTGCATAAAAATTTTTGTAAAAAAGTAGGTCATAGGTAATAGTCGATATTTCAAATGTAAAATATTTTTATTTTAAACCAAAAAGAGTTGAATTCATCCAAAAAGACGAATTTTTTACTAGGTAATTGAATTTTCTACCAAAAAGATGAATTTTCGACCATGAAAATTAATTTTCTACAAAAAAGACAAATTTACAAGAAAATAGATGAATTTTCATCCAAAAGATATGTATTATTAAACAAAAATGGAATAGTTAAATTTGCATTTAAAAAAATGATTAAAAAAAAGGATTGTCGTCAAAATAGTTAAATTTTCAACAAAAAAATTAATTTTTAACAAATTTCAGTTTAATTCAACCAGAAAAGACAATTTTTCAACAAAATAGTTGGATCTTCAACCAAAGAAATTAATTTTCAACCAGACATTTGCATTTTTAACTTTATCTTTGAAATTCCCTAAAAATCTTCAAAAACTTAAATTTTGTTTGAAATTTCTTGAAATATTTTCAATTTTTTAACGGTATTTGAATCTTTTCAAACCTTCTAAACCTTCTAGATATTTCTCAAGATGATTTGAGTTTTCCCTACAATTTTTGAACAATTTTGAACATATTTCTAAACTTTAGAAATATCTTTTAAATATATCCGGATTCTTTTTTTTTGACAATTTTGGAAATCTTTTGAAATATTCTCTTAAAATTAATTTTTCAGAATAGAAAGTCACTGAAAATTTTCCTAGAAATCTTAAAAAACTTTGTTATTCTCTCGAAACCATTCACGTATGGTATGCGTATATCAGTGAACTCAATATTTGTTTGTTTTTCAAACGTTTCAAACACCATATGTACATATTTTTTTTCTATGAAAGGAAAATAATAACATGTTTTTTTGTTTCAAGCTAAAGAAATTTCAACTTCGACGTATTCAGCATATTCGAAAAATTCTAAATTAGGCAAAAGACTTTTTTCTGAATTTCTAATTCATATTTATTATTGTTCACCAGCAAAAACTGCACCTAAACAAAATTCGCCAGAATGTTTCAAGAAGTAGGAAAATTATTTGAATTTTCAAATTCAAAAAAGAACAGAAGATAGGGTTTCATAATGATCTGATTTCATAAATAATACATTTCTTAGCATTCATTGCCTAAATTAACCTGATTCTATTATCATGTTTACAGTTAATGCATACATTAATTATTCAGTGCAATAAAGAAATTTAATTACTTATCTACGAAATTATACCAATTAATTTTTTTTTAAATAAAATAAACTCACTTCGGCTTTTGGCATGCCAATAATAGGCTTAAGGTGCCAAGAATTGGTAATCTTACCTATTATTCGATTTCAATATATTTTTTTTTACTTTTCTTCGGATGTCCACCCACAAATTTTTTTCCCTCAGCTCAAACCATTCGATTAAATTTAAAATTTTCCTACCGCCCTATTTAGTAGTATTATTTACAACTGTAATAAATCCTCAATAATTAATCAATAATTATTCGCGAATACCAAACTAATTAAAAACTATAAAACGTTTCTAAATTTTCTTTTTGAATCTTCTAAAATCCACATTTTGTTAAAAATTTTTTGAAATCTTTTCAAATTTCATATTTTTTTTTGAAAAAGGCGAATTTTCATCAAAATAGTTGAATCTTCAACCAAAAAAAAAAGAAGAATTTTTAACTAAAAATTTAATTTTTCAACCCAACAGTTGAATTAAAAAAAAACAGGTGTATTTTCAATTAAAAATATGAATTTTCAGCAACTACAAACAATCATTTTCATCCAAGTAATTAACTTTTCTACCAAAAAGATGAATTTTCCTCCAAGAGCATCAATCATATATAAAAAAAGACGAATTTTTAGCAAAATACATTCATTTTCAACACTGAGAAAAAGGATCACTAGGATCAAGGAAATATAGTGCTGGATAAGTCCAATCAAATATCCTTTTCACCTATCAGAAATATTATTTCTTGAAACAAGAAAAATGTTGTTCAATCAAAAAAATATTTTATTGGACATGTTCAGTACTACATTTCTGTGATTCAAGTAATCTTTTTCTCAGTGAACTAAACGAGATCAATTTTTAACCAAGAATGAATAAGTTAATTTTTCAGTTAAAAAAATTAATTTTCAAACAAAAATTGCATTTTTAATCAAAAAAGAAACATTTCAAACAAGAGAAGAATTTTCAAACACCTTTTAAATTAACTCAAATTATTGGTAAAGTTTTGAAAAATCTTACGAAATCCAAAAATTCCTTAAAATCTTCCAGATTTTATTCGACAATTTTAGAAATATTTTGAAATTTTTGAAAAGTTTTGCTTCAAAACTTCTACATTTTTTTCCGAAATCTGATTAAATCGTTTGAAATATTTTTTAATTATCTGTTCAAATTCATTCTTCAAATTGAAACATTATTTTTAATTTTCCCAGAAATCTTAAGACATTTTTTCTAAATTTCTCATAAGCCTTTCAAAATTCATAAAAACTTCTTTTTTTTTTTTAATTTTCAAAAATCTACATTTGGTTTGACATTTTCTCCAGATATTAATTATTTTCGAATCTTTTCATAACTTTTAAAACTTCTGAATATCTTTTGAAATAATTTAGATTTCCTTGAAAAAATTTAAATCCTGTAAAATTAATAAAATTGTCTCAAAATATTCCACATTCTTTTTGGAAATATATTGCAAATTCAAATAGATTCAAAACTTCAAATTAATACTTCAAAGTAAAACCTAAATCATTGAAAATTTTCATATTCATTTCTTGAAAAAATGAAAAAGGTAACAAATTATAGTTTCGTAGCAAAATGTTAAAAATAGAATTATTTCTTATTATTAAAATATCATTTGCAATTAAAAATTTCCCTTTCGTCAATAATTTTTAGAAACATTTAGAAATAAATTTTCTGATGAAATAAAAGTACTTATTTTGAAATTTGGATTTGCTCAATAATTGATGATGCAGCAAATTCTTAATCTTTATGAATAGGTAAACAAACTGAAAACAGTCACTGAAAGTCATATTCACGCAGTGTCGCAACCTAAAAACAAGGTTTTCGAAAACAATGTTTATGAGGTGAGTATGACTTTTTGGGAAAAGGATAAACATTCAAATTTATTCACCTTGTTATCACGATTAATTAAAATTATTACACATTCCAAACTTTAAATGCGATTTTCGGCTTGAATTTGTATTCCCGGTTATTTCCGATTTACAACAATTGGATTTTCCAATAATGAATTAACCACTGTTCACATTGGTTAAAAAAATTTAGTTGGAATACTTTATTTCGGAGAAAATTAAAAGATAAATTAGTAAAACTTCAAATATGACAAGGAACTTAAGTTGTTGAATATTTTATGTTGAACTCAAATAAGAAATTAATTTTTTTTTGCAACGACCCCATCGGACTCGGAATAGAAATATTATATAAATAATTACCATAGTTTTTAAAATATTGCAATAAAGAGTCATGCAATTAGTTGTTATATATCGTTAGTGAATAAAGTGGCTATTTTTTCAATAAAATACTTAAATCTTAATCCAAAAAAGATCATTTTTCAATAAAAATGACTTTTTAACAAAGTAATTATACTTTTAACCAATTAGTTGAATTGTCAACCAGAAAACATGAATTCTCAAAGAAAAATGTAATAGTCGATATTTCAATGATAAAATATTTTTATTTTAAATTAAAAAGTTGAATTTACAAAAAATACTAATTTTTAACCAAATAGTTGAAATTTTAATCAAAAAATATGAATTTTCAACATCAATAAAAAATCATTTTCAATCAAGCAATTGAATTTTCTACCAAGGAGCCAGTAACAAGATACGTCATATATTTTTCAGGAACTTTAAACACCTTACTCACCATGAGTGATGCTTTTTAGAATAAACGTATCATGTATTTTGTGAATTTCACCCAAAAAGATGAATTTTTAACCAAGAACATTAATTTTCTACCAGAAAAGTTTTTAAACCACGCAGTAAAATTTTAAACTAAAAACGATAAATTTGAAACAAAAAAATTCCATTTTTAACACAAAAAAATGGGTTTTCAACTAAAATCGAATAGGTGCATTTTCAGTTTAAAGAAAATTAATTTTCAACAATGAAGATTAATTTTACGCCAAAAAATATAAATTTTCAATAACATACATTTCAAAACAAATAGTCGATTTTTCAACTAAAAGAGATCCATTTTCAACCAAAAATGGAATCTTTAAATTTTCAGTCAAATAAACATTAATTTTCAGATAAATAAAAATAAATTTTTTACCCAAAAAAAGGATGTTCAACGCAAAATATTAATTTTCAACAAATTACGGTTAAATTTAACCAGAAAAGACGAATTGTCCTTAAAATATTTGAATTCTTATCCAAAATATTAATTTTCAACGAAACAAGTGAAAATTCCTATCAAGAGAAGAATTTTCAAGCATCATTTAAACAGATTCGAATTATTTGTGAAATTTTGAAAAATCTTTAAAATAAAAAAATTTCTTTTAAAATCTACAAGTTTTTATTCGACATTTTTAGAAATATTTTTCAGTTTTGTCCAATTTTATTTGAAAATTAATTTTTAAAAATAAATATCATTTGTAATTTTTGCAAGAATCGTGAGAAAAATTTTTTGTTTTCTCAAAACCTGTAAAGATTCTTTGAAATTTAAACATTTTTTTTCGAAATATTCAAAAACTTAAAATTTGTTTTAAATTAGAAAAGTTGTCCTAAAATATTCTGGATTGTTCTTTGACAATTTTGGAAGTCTCTTGAAATTTTTCAAGGTCTAAATTATTTTTAAATCGGATTAGGATCGGTCCGAGAGAAGCAAAAACTGCTGATATACTTAATTCTCAGTTTAGTGTGAAATTCCTTCACGGGTGGTTTCCGAGTTGTAGGGGTGGTTTTTGGAAAAGTGATTGGCGTTTTCGGACAGCTACAAAATATTCCAAATTGATGCAATACTGTTTCTTGCACTTAATCAGTACTTCTGGTTTCAGGGTAGTTTTCCAGTGTTAAGGGATGGTTTTGGAAAATTGATTTTGGGGGCGTTGTAGAGTCTAAAGAGAGCCCTTAATTCTGATGCGCTCACTTTTATGTGTAGAGCCTATTTATTATTTAGATTACTTTTTCAGTGACAGCGGTTGTTTTTCACAAATTGCGCATGGGGGCATGCAAGAGCCCTAAATGAGCCCTCAAAACCAGTGAAATTAAAAAGTTGATGCAACAAATATTGCTATTATGTAACTGCTAGCTTTACGTAAATAAGCCTTCAATTTTAGCATAGGGGCATTAGGGTAATTTTTTTTAGCTTTTTTTTTAAATTCAATTTGGCACCCCTATAAATTTTTCCTTTTGCCGAGAAAATGACCTCTGACTTGTTTCAGAATTGAACAAAAAATATTTAGAGGTCGCTCAAGGCCATTTTAGGGCAAAAATGCTCATTCCTAATTAAATTGATGCAATTCAATATTGCACTCAGATTTTTTTTCAGATTTTTACAATAACATTCAAAGGTCGCCCTAGGCCATTTTTGGGCAAAAATAGCCATTATTAATTCAATTGTCGCTATTTATTGATTATTTATTTCTGACGCGTATGAATTTTGTTCTTTATAAGTCAATATTGCACTCAGCTTTTTTTCAGACTTTTACAATGTCATTCAAATGCGGCTCAAGGTCATTTTCTGAACAAAATGTTGGTTCAATTACATTTTCTCTAGTTTTTTTTCCTGTAGAGAAGCAGTGTCAATTTATTTATGTTTACAAAAACAAAATTAGTCAAGTTGTTTGATAAATGTTTCTCATATTATTTGAAGGACATTCAAGGTCATTTCGCAAATAATGAGCTTTTTGTCAATTGTAATAATGAAAAAACAGTGCTCGCACTTGCATATTAGATCGTAGTTTATAGCCAACTAAGTTCTCCTCTTTCTTTTCTAAAAGGTAAATCATTACCCCTTATTCTGCACTTATGATAATTAATTCTTCGTTATTACAATTTGACAACGAAACTTGATCATATATTAATAAAGCTGGGATATCCTGTTGTTAATGTTTTATATTTTCAATTTAAAGCAAAATTCAAAAAAATAACTACCATAAGGAAGAAAAAAATTTTGAATGACCATTTCTTGTAAAATGACCTTGAATGACCTTAAAGTAATATGGCACGCAGCTACTAAACATTTTGACTAATTTTTTCCCGTAATGAATAAATTGACACTGTTTCTCAAAATAGAACTAGAGAAAATTTATTTGTATCAACATTTTATTAAGAAAATGACCTTCAGACACCTTTGAATGTCACGGTAAAAGTCTGAAAAAAATCTGAAACTTGTAAAGAACAAAATCCATACGCGCCAGAAATAAGCAATCAATAAATAGCGTCAATTCAATTAATAGTGGCCATTTTTGCCCTAAAATAACATTGAGCAACCTTTAAATGTTATTGTAAAAATCTGAAAAAAATCTAAGTGCAATTTTGAGTTGTAAAAAACAAAATTCATGCGCGCCAGAAATTAATAATCAATAAATAACGTCAGTTTAATTAAGAATAGCCATTTTTGCCCTAAAATGGCCTTGAGCGACCTTCCAATGTTATTGTAAAAATCTGAAAAAAATCTGAGTGCCATATTTAATTATACAAAACACAATTCATACGAGCCAGAAATTAATAATCAATGAATAGCGTCAATATAATTAGAAATTAGCATTTTTCCCCTAAAATGGCCTTGAGCGACCTCTAAATATTTTTGTAAAATTCTGAAAAAAAGCTAAATTAAAAAAAAAGCAACAAAAATCACCCTAAGGGCATATATTGTTTGAGCATAGTGGTACTTCCAGGTTTACCGAAAGATATTTTTGCTCTCACCCCCCCCCCCCCCCCTTCGTTTTAAAGTCACATGATTTATGGACGGCCCCTAAGGGAAGATAACAAAATTATTATTTGATCTTCGCCTTTCCACAGAAATGATTTATAGTCATAAATTATATGAGAAACATGTTTTGTGTAAAGAAACCTTGAATTTAAAAACTTTATGATTGAGTAGAGAATAAGATTCTCGTTTGAAAATATTTTCACTTCACCCAGATCACATTTACAATCCTCGTCAAGAACATAAAAATAAAAGTGAAGTTAAGCGGAGTTTGTGCGAAATTCGGTAAATAGCATACGCATGTTGTATGTGAGTCTTCGTAGATGCATAGGAGAAACAATTATTAGAGTTTAGATTTCATATCTTAGCACAAGCACTGAGCTAATAAAAAATTATTCATTCATAAAAAATTTAAAATATGCTTAATTTATTGCATGCATTAACAGTTTTCGAATTGATATATATTTACTGAATATATATGCAAACTATAAATAATTGAAGTGAAACTTCTGTAAAAATATTGATAATAATTAAACTTTTTTTGATAAAAAATTAAGGTTATATGTAGGGAATAAGAAGTCGACTTTGGAAAATTTGACTACATTAAAGTGCTAGAAACTGTCTG
This sequence comes from Andricus curvator, assembly GCA_932195095.1. NCBI lineage: Eukaryota > Metazoa > Arthropoda > Insecta > Hymenoptera > Cynipidae > Andricus > Andricus curvator. The sequence goes on along the minus strand of CAKNYM010051782.1, from coordinate 31,842 downwards.
CTTGATCATAGTAAATAAATTAAGAATACAGGGAAAATACTGCTTTATATGTGAATCTGAAAGAAATGTTTAATTTTTCAATCAGTATTAAAAATTTTATAATAATTACCTATAAGTACGAAAAGTTTCTTATTTGAACGTTCAGACCTAAATTTAAGTATCTATACTTTATTTTCCGGCTAGAAAAACACCTTGTAAAATACTTATGACATCAATTATGACCTTCCAGATTATTTTATACAGTCTTACATACATACATACATTGATTAGCAGTTCGAACTCGAAAGTTCATTGCCTCACTACCCGATTCGGGTAGTGTTTCTAGGTGGATATTTACTACCAATGTAAATATTTATTTGGAAGCGTTCAATGTAAGACATGCCATCTGTGGATGTAATAAAAACTCTTTTATGTTAATCTCTTTCGCAAATATGAAGAGAAAATTCCTTCAATTTTCGTATATTATTATAAAAGTTTTGCATGTTTGTAAAAGTATACACACGGTTTTTTAATCAATCAGTAAAATTCTTGCCTTTTTTATTCGGAGGAGAAATTTGTGTTGTACAAAGACTCCACAAGGAGACAGAAAAAAATCATAGGGTCGTAGGACAATTTTGATTCAAAAATGTCGAATTTATTATTTACTTGAAATTTATTTCAGGAATCTGAAAACCCCTCTAGTATTTCCTCTAGTTTCGAAAACTCCATTCCGACAATTATTATTCATGTAGTTGAGTATTACACGTGTTAAAATGAATCTGAGGTTTTCAAATTTCACATATTTTATATAGGGTTGTCTTTCTTAACACACATATGATAAAAACCATTATAGAACGATTTTCGTATCTGAACTTGACATTCGCATCGATTTCGTGGTGGTTATGTGAGTCCATAGACTAAAGGGATTATTTTTAACGGAAATAAAGTAAGGTAAAATAAATTAAGAGTTAGAATAATAATTCTTGTTTTTTCTTTTTAAAAGTAGTATCTTCAAAATGCGATATTTTTCATTATCATTGAAAATTCACAAATATAAATTCAGTGAGCACATTAAAATAAAAATTTAAAAAAATAATTTTCTTTGATTAAAATAATGAGATAAAATAACTTTTTTTTTTTGGCCAGTATTTTATTCGAATCAAAAAATATATGTATAAAATTTAAAAAATAGTAATAAACAAATTATTTCCTTAATTCGAAGAAGGAAAAATGTAATTATTTAAAATCAAATCAATTTTTACTTCTTTTGAAGGTACTTTAACATTGAATCAAAAAAGCGAAGTTAAAGCAACAATTTCTCAAATTTGAACATACATACTTTTTTTGCAAGATTTAGAATAGAAAAGTCTTCAATTTTGATCTCGATAATCATTCAAATTTGAGAATTTTGATTTATACATCTCTTAAATTGGAGAACTGTAAACTGTAAATCTTCAAAATTGAACTAGTAAAAAAGAAACATTCAAAATTCAATCTTTCTAAATTATACGTACCTTAAGAATGGAAGAATCTTCCATTGTAAATCTTCAAGATAGATATATTTCAAAAAGATGTTCAAGATGTCATGATTTTAATCTATAAGCATTCAAAATGCAACAAGTTAGCAAATTTTCAATGGTAAATATCTTAAAAAGGCATCAGTATCAAAAACGGAAAACGTCAGAAAGGCTTAGATTTCCAGAATCGCTCAGAAAAAACATTTGTTTCAAATAAATAAAATAGTTCCTTTAACATAATTTTTTTGAATCAAAGAAATTTTATTTGATCAACGAATCTTTTTTCTGAGTATAGTTCTTCTAAGTGTATCTTGTTACACGTAAAATCGCAAATTAACTTATTATTATTTTTTTTTAACTGCTGCCTAAATAAAATCTTATAGTTAAATAAATCTGAAATCTTTTCAATTTTTTCAAAATTTGAAATTATTTTGGAAATTTTTTCAAAACATCTAATTATTTTTTGAATGGATTCAAATATTTCTTAACATATTACAAAAATTCTACAATATTTAACAAATTTTCTTGGAACCTTCCGATTCTTTTTGACAATTTTGGGAATCTTTTGAAATCTTTCGAAACATTTTCGTAAAATTAATTTTTCAAAATAAAAAATAATCTTCAATTTCCCTAGGAATCTTGAAGAACTTTTTTTTTTAAATATTTCACAATTATTCTTAAAAAGCTTCTAACTGCTGCATATCATTGTCATGGATGAAATACATATTTTATATGGATACGTATATATCTACTATAGAAAACTTTTGAAGGCAGCTTTGTAATTTCAACATAATAATAATAATAACACTTTGTGTATAAAAAATTTATTAGAAGATAAATTTTTTATTTAATTATTTGAAATTCAATATTTCATTTTTATTTACATTTATTTACATTTTGGTTCTAACCTTTAATATTAGAGGTTAAAAGTTACTTTGTTTTCATAAAGGTTCAGCTGAAAGATCTCGCTATTTTGTTTATAAAATATGTGTTCATATGTTATTTCATCATTTTGGAAGTCTATCATATTATGTCACTTTCCCAGAAATTATTGATAATTTAATTATGTCCTATTCTAACATTTTTGCAAGATTATTAATAATATTTATTCCGAAACGCTGTATATTTTGCGGTTAAACTATCATTGCATGTTGGTCAAACTTCTACCTCTACCTCTAATCGAGTGCGAAGCACGAGATACGAGATGATAATGTGTTCGTTAAAGCCAAAGGAGCTTTAACAAAAGAGGATTCACAATCACCAAATTACAGTTGTCGATGCTCTGACCTTCAATTTCAAAAGGATTGCGCACAAATGTGGGGGGAATACAAAGACCGAGGTTCATTACCCTTATACATCACTCATTATCCAGACATGCAAGAATGATTCCCTTTTGTGTCTATTTATTATTTATTCATAAATAAAAAGCCAAAGCAAAGTTAAAAATTGCAGAAAAAACTGCAACTTTCTAGCATTATTCTAATAAAATATTGTTATAATAATAAATGATTTAAACCATTATTTCTGTTAAATTCAGTTGATCTAAAAGAAAATTGCTAGAAACAATAATTAATTGTTTAGAGAATTTACGTAAACATTTAATTATCAGTAAAAAGTAGTATTTTATGTATTTAAAATAATTTGTATTAGAGGAACCGCAAAAAATTCATAATTAACGCCAAAAACTCGCAAGAAACCAATTCTTAATTCCGGTTTTTTTAACCCTATACATAAAAATGTACAAAAACGTCTTTTTTTCTTATGGGAAATACGTGTTAAACTTCAATGGGCTTGCGCAACTTCTGAATGTAATTAAAAAAAAAAATTTGGACCATTCATGCAACTTTCTTCATTTTCACTAACTTAATTTAAGTCCTTTTTGACTGAAAAATGCTGCGTCCCAATATTGGGCCCAGATTCGACTCAAAATAAACCAAGGTATTTTCTGTGTACATATTTGAAAAGGTGGATTCTACACTGCTGCGGAGCTGGCAACGAACAACCTTGTCGGCGCCGGCAAGGAAACTGTTTGCCGGCTGTTTTTCACTAAAAGCGAAATTCGAAATAAAAGAGAATTACGTATATAGTCATGCAAATACCTGAAAATATTATTTCCAAGGTCAAAACTGATAAAAATAATGTTTTTGAAAAGAAAAATAATCTGTTAGAATTTTTTTTGTTCATGAAAATACGGTGAGCGTAGACTAAGTATTTTAGGTGTGAATAAGAGCATCGTTAAACATAACCGATTATTAATTTAAATTACGAAAAATTGCTCATGATTAAAATGAAAAATTATTTCCCGGGATTTTCAAGGTTTGGAGAAAAGGGGACGACACCTCAGAGGCAAACAAAGTCGCCTGCGGCCCAACTGGGCCCGAAATGGCGGCTAGCCAACGAGATTGTCACCCCCGCCAGGGTCAGGTGGGCCCTGAAGTATTTCAGTCCTTACAAGCCTCCTGGCCCAGATGGCATATATCCAGTCCTCTTACAGAGGGCTAGAGAGATCATCATAGGGCCGCTAGTGAGACTTGCTAGGGCTAGTCTGACGTTGGGATATGTCCCGAAGGCATGGAGGGGTACGAGAGTAGTCTTTATTCCAAAAGCAGGTAGGATCGGTTATACCTCACCCACGGATTTCCGTCCCATCAGCCTAACATCTTCCCTACTAAAAACAGTGGAAAGACTCGTGGATAGATATATCCGCGATAAGGTCTTGTCAAGCAGGTCACTTCGCAAGGAGCAACACCCCTACAGGGCTGGACACTCTACGGAGACGGCCCTGAACGGAGCAGTGAACCTAATTGAAGGTCAACTGAAGAAGAAAGGCCTCGCGATTGGAACCTTCATGGACATCGAAGGAGCCTTCAATAACACCTCTGGAGAGATGATCAGGGCGGCCATGATTACACATGGTGTGCCTATTGCAGTCGTGGAATGGACGTGCCACATGTTGGCCAACAGGAATCTATCTACGACTAAGGTTGATGTCACTCTATGTGGAACCATTGACTCGGGATGTACGCAGGGATGAGTTTTATCTACCTTGCTGTGGTGCCTGGTAGTGGATGAACGGCTTTATCTACTCTCGAGTCAGGGCCACCACGTCATAGGCTATGCGGACGATATACTGGTTATCGTGCGCGGCCAGCATCTGGATGCGCTCTTCGGAGTAATGCAGCAAGCACTGATGATAGTGGATTCATGGTGCAGGAAAACTGGATTACCGGTCAATCCGAGTAAGACAGACGTTGTTGTTTTCACCAGAAGGTACAAGTGGGGAACCACGAGTACATTGAAACTTGGAGGACAACAACTGGAAATCAAAGAACGAGCTAAATATCTAGAAGTCATTCTGGATAAAAAGCTGTTATGGAACGAGCACCTGGAAAACAAGTGCAAGAAGCTAGTAGCGAATCTATGGCTCTGTAGGAAAGCCATAGGGAAAAGCCGGGGCTTGAAACCGAAGACACTTATGTGGATCTACACAGCGATCTTGCGACCCAGGCTAACCTATGCGGCGGTGTTCTGGTGGAGCAGGGTCGAGCTTTCCACTGTGAAGTCTCGACTGGAAAGGATCCGGGGACTGATTCTGAGAGGCGTCACTGAAGCCTCGAAGTCGACACCCACGATTGCACTGGGGGCACTAATAGGTTTAAAGCCCCTCCATCTTACCATCAAGGCCGGGGCTGCGAAGGCGGCCTGGAGGCTAAATTCGGTAAATACCAGAAGGATCTCGACAACAGTGAAGATCCCAGTCGACATCGCGAGGAGGCCGACCCTGAACATGCCCAGGGACTCGCCATCTCTTCGACAATAAGTATCGAGTTAGCCTATCCACGAAGGAGGAATGGATTAACGGCGACGCACACCTGCCCAGTGATGGAGAAAACTGGTTTACAGATGGCTCCAGGAAAGAGGAGAATGCAGGAGCCGGCGTATATCGTAGAAGGAATGGAATGGGCTTCACAGCGATATGGGCCATGTTGGCCTTGAATGGAACAACGACCACGTCTCTATTAGTATGGGAATGCTTTGAGGCACTGAATATGTTAGCGACGGAAAACCGAGTCACTCTTCTATGGATCCCTGGACACAGCGGTATCAAGGTCAATGAGATGTCGAATAGGCTAGCCAAGCTAGCAGCAGGAAGCAATTTTACTGGACCCGAGCCAGTTGTGGGTATTTACAGCAGGCCAGTCACTGAAGAAGTTAACAGTTGCCTGACTGAGGAACATCAGAATGAGTGGGATTTGGTCTCTGGCTGCAGACAGGCCAAAACAATCTTGGGCTCAAAGCTTAACTCTAATCGAGCAAGGGAAATACTCAGGCTCGGGAGGAATGAAATCAAAGTCTTAACAGAAATGTATACGGGACATGGGAACCTAGGATATCACAGACATAAGATAGGGCTTGCAGAAAGTCTCCTCTGCCGTCTGTGCGGAAAGGATAATGAGACAGCTACTCATATCCTTTGTCACTGCCCAGCGATTGCGGGGAGACGTCTAACACTCACAGGCAATTATTTCATCAGTGAGTCAGAGATATCAGATAACAGCGTGGCTGCGGTCCTCTCCCTATGAAGAGGGCTTTGGGGTCATGCGTAGGCTCACAAGGGGACGCAACGGAATCACCCAAGCGTCAGGGGCTGCTACGGTCTCAACCCAGAACTAATAATAATAATAAAATCATGCTTAAACATTGCTGAAACACATCAAACTGATGCTTCGCATGAGGGAATAACCAGAATTTTGTTCAAGACGGATGAGAAAGGGGTTCATTACGTAATTTTTTTTTTTAGTAAGTAGATGTTTCAGGAAACAGCGACTCACTACATCGCGACGGAACAGGAATTACTTGCTATAGTTTACTTGATTACTGTATGTCGTAGATATTTAAACGAAAAAATAAATCGAAATTGATTTCCACTAGTGGGAAAAGTAAACTCTCTTCGACCACTGTCACGTCATCAGTTGAGGAATAGGCAACTTCATCGTCTCGAGACGAGCCTGCAAAATTGCATTTCCATCGCGGGTGTTGGACAAAAACAATTTTCTTATTAAACATTTAATCGTCACTTGTGACGTTTTTCCATAAATTTAATTAGTTAATTTTTAATGTTATTTTTTTACGATTTAAAATAAAAATACGCATCCAAGCGTAAAGTCGTTCGAAGCTAGATATAGTTTAGACGAAAATTTTTTTAAGAATAAAATGTTGTTGTAGCTTGTGTCGTTTTTCCAAAAAGTTAACTTTTTGATTTTTTGTTTAATTTTTGTAACAAGCGTTTATAAAAAATTGGTAGATCTTTTTTCTTTGAACAACTTTTGTCTATTTATTTTTTTTCGTCTCTTGTGTCGTTTTTTCAAAAATTGAATTTTTTATTTTTAATCTTATTTTTTACGATTAAAATAAAATCTAGTCGTCCTATCTGAAAATTATTAACAGTAAATTTTTATATCATTTTCAGGTGAACATTTTTTGTCTATTAATTTTTTTTCGTACCTCATGTCGTTTTTCAACAAAAATTAATTTTTTTGGTTTTAATGTCATTTTTTACAATTACAATAAAAACTACGCTTCCTACGAATAAATAATTGATGACAAATTTGTAGCTTTTTTTGTTTGAACAACTTTTGTCTCTTCATTTTTTTTCGTCTCTTGTGTCGTTTTTTCAAAAATTGAATTTTTTATTTTTAATCTCATTTTTCACGATTAAAATAAAATCTACTTGTCCTATCTGAAAATTATTAACAACAAATTTTTATATCAGGTTTAGGTGAACATTTTTTGTCTATTCATTTTTTTTTCGTCACTCGTGCCGTTTTTCAAAAAAGATTTATTTTTAATGTTATTTCTCACGATTAAAATAAAAAACTGCGCTTTCTATCAAAAAAATTGGCGATGAAAAATTAGTAGCTCTTTTCTGGAAGAGCAACTTTTGTCTCTTAATTTTTTTTCATAGCTTGTGTCGTTTGTCCAAAAATTTAATTTTTTAATTTTTAATTTTGTTTTTCACGAATAAAACTAAAACTACGTGTCCGATCAAAAAGTGATTCATAACAAATTTGTGGATCTTTTTTAGGTGTACAATTGTCGTGCAATCATTTTTGTCTGCTCTTGACTTTTTTCATGTCGTGCGTTGTTTGGCTTAAAATTTTCATTTTCGTTTGATTTTTAAAATTTTGTAAATGCTATAACTCTAATAATTTTTGTTATGGACAGAAGTCATAAGGATTAATTGTTTATCTTAATGAGTACTACGAATAGCCGTACATAAGATTAAAAAAAATGGTCCCAAAAATTATAATGTGTGCCAAAGCCAACCCGATAATTCTGTCGAAAGTTATCGTGGTCACCGACGCCAACGACAAGAGACAGACAGACACCGACGTAAAAACTATTTTTCTGACTTGTCAGGGGTCTAAAAACTTCGACATTTGTTGGAATCCGCAAAAGTCATTTTTCACACAAAACCATTACCTTCTCATTGAGACGAAAATGTAAAAATGTATTAACTTCTTTTTAAAGTCGGCTGTCACAAATCTCTTAAGAACTTTTTTAGCTTCCGTTTACAACAGAATATTATTTTTAACATTTTTTTATCCAATTTTCACACAGTGGACAGGGTGACGCATTCGAAAAAAGAGAAAAATTCAGGGGTGGCCACTGGACCGAGACCCGGGAAGTGACCGGTAATTTTTTGAGACCGGGAAAACCCGGAAAATGGCAGTGAATTTATTTTTGACCGGGAATTTCAGCAATTTTTAGAAGAAAAATCTATCTATTTAAAATATTCAAGTTTAAAACCAATTGAATTTAGAAAATTGGAATTGAGAGAAAGAATCGCTTTGTAATATATAGCAATATTTGACTGTTTATATTCAAAACTCAATTTTTGAGTTTTTTAATTTGTAAGTAAAATTGTTGAATTTTGATGTATAAACAACAATTAAACAATTATTAATTTTTAAAAATTCCAGTAAGTTTAAGAGATATTTAGAAGTTTTGAAAAGATTCCAACTTGATTTAAAACTTAAAAAGTTTTAAGATAATAAAAACAATTGCTTGAACTTCCTGGGAAAATTTCAAATGATGTTTTACTTTGAAAACGAAATTTAGGAAAATATTTAAAATGATTGAAAAAAAGAAAAAATTTGTAGGAATGGATAAAAATGAAACAATTATTAATTTAGAAAAATTCGAGTAAGTTTGAAAGATATTTAAAAGTTTTGAAATGATTGAAAAATAATTTAAAACTTAAAAGGATTTTAAAAAATTTAAGTTTTTGAAGATTTCAAACAAAACATAAAGAAGGTCTTTGAGCATTTCAAAAGGCTTCAAAAGGATAAAAAAACTATTAAGATTTGTAAGAAGATTGAAACTGATTTTTTATTCTGAATAACTAATTTCAAGAGAATATTTTAAAAGATTTCAAAGGATTTCCAAAATTGTCAAAAACGACTCTGCAAGATTTGAAGGCAATTTTAATTAATTAAATTAAGTTGAATTAGTCAATAAACTTTTAAGGATTTTTAGATAATTTTTGGAACATATTTAATAATTGTCATAAAGATTTAGAAGTTTCGTGAAATTTTCGAGAATAATTTGCAATTTGAACTTATGCCAGGAAAGTTACAGCAAAATGTAGAGTTTTTAAAAATGTTGAAGCGTTTTAAGGGTTTTGAAAGGTTGAAAGATAATACAGCAATTTTTTTAAGATACCTGGAAAAATTTTCAATAATTCTTTATTTTGAAAAAATAGTTTAAGAGAATATTTAAAAATATTTCGAAACAAACACCGGTTTTGATGTATAAATAACAATTGAACAATTATTAATTTTTCACGACTTAAAATAAAATTAATTTGTCTTCTAATATAAAAAAAAATTATAATCGTTCAATTTGTATTTTTTCTGAAATCAAATTTCTGACAATGATATAATTTTGTGAATTTACAAATTTGTTTATTTATTCTTTAACTTACAGAATTGAATATGATACTGTGGATTTATATTTTTTCAATCTTCGAACTGTACAACTGGTAAAAGTTTAAAATTTTTAATTTTGCAGTTTAACGGCATTGAATTTCAAATTATTCACTTGAAATGTGTTGGAAGCTGCCATTTCATACGCGTAACTTATAGAGCGTTTGAATAAAAAAATTGTTAAGCGTTAATTTTAAAAGTTTAAAATGCAAAAGGGCTGTTTGATTGTTTTCGAGAGTGTTTTAATTTGAATTTGAATTTTGATAACTTCAAATGAAATTATTTTTAGCTTCAAGAGTTCGAATCTTTCAATTTTAATGACCGTCAAAAATTGTTGTGAACCGGGAACTTTTTTCCTGGAAGAAAACGGCCACCCTGCTATTGGCTCAAAAATTATGGCGAATTATTCATATGTGCAGTTTTTACTAGTCAACAATAATAAAAAATTATTAAACAAAAAAATTGCTCAATTTACTTTTTTTGAAAACGTGCGAAAAGCATATTTTTTTTATTGACTCATATGCGTATATTTTGGAAAAAGTTGAATATGTCGCATCTGAAATTTCTTCAGTTTGAACCAAAGAAACATGTTATAATTATGCTTTTTTGGAAGAAAATTTGTTTCGCGAATCAGGAATTTTGGAATTTTTACTTTTTTCTTGATTTTCAAACGTTTTAAACATCAAAAAATGTTTTTCCCTCATTCAACCAAAATAGCAACATGTGTATTTGGTTCAAGCTAAAGAAACCTCAGGTTCAACATATTCAACTTTTTGTTTACAAAAGTGTGCATTTAACTCAATCCCAAATAAACATGTTATTTTGCAGATATTCAAAGACTTCTAAATTAGGCAAACAAAATTTTAATTTTAAGTCACACAACGCGTTGCAACGCGCACACTCGCTGCGCACATAAACTGTAGAGGGCCGTGCTATAGTGTGCTTACTGCTATCCCATAGCGATGGAGCAAGGGTCGCACGCTAAATGCATTGACTACACTGACTGCTCTCTTGATTGCTCGCTTGACTGCTCGTGATTACTCACTATCTCTCGTTGAATCCTACTGACTCGCTCACGATTTCGGAATATCTTAAGAGATTTCTGCTCATTTCACTCGATTTTCACTCATTTCAAAATATCGGATCTTTTTGAAAAGATCAACTCAGATTCCGCTGATTTCAGATGATTTCACAGAGTGTTATGCTTTTTGCATTTGATTTCATACCGATTTCAAACGCTCAAACCCCTTGATTCGAGAGTGAATGGCCCCTCGGAAAATATTGAACCCTATTCTGAAATATTATCGTTTTTAACTAAATAAAAGTTATATTGTCTGTTCATCTCAAAAATCAAAAAACGTTGTTAATACAATTTAGCAAAATTCAATTTTGAATTTGTAGTGTGGGACAGGTGGCTGACAAGACATTTTGCCTGCTTTTTTGTTTATATTTTATAAACAAAGTCTTATAAGATTGAAAAAGTAGCATATGTCTGGGACTTAAAGTGGTCAACTTTTTTGCAACTGCCCTTAAGATTATTATTTAAGATAACATTTCTTAAACTACCGAACTACCAGTTTATTATAGGAACTGTATGGCGATGAGCAGGATCTCTAGCTTGGTCATGAGGAATATCAGTATAATTCGCAGAAGGCTGGATGTTATTCGCAGTAGGCTGGATATTATTCGCAGGAAGCTGTTCATCCTCACCGGCTTGTGAACTTAATTCTATAAACAGAAATAGAAATAGATGAATTTTAATATGTATGTGTAATAATACATTTAATTGAATAAATATTTAAGATATACTAAAAACAATATTCTTGCAGCAAATATTGGTTTTTTCGGTTCAAGTGAATTTGTTTGTTTAACGAAAAGTTTTGCAATGCAAACAAAAATTTGATTGAACCAAAAAAAATGTTGTTACGCGAATACTAACAAGATTATTTTGTTGCTCGAAATAAAAATTTTTCTGAGTGTTCTATACTGGGGTGGTCCAATCTTGTACCTATAGAAAATTCGACTTTTGATTGTTGGTGATCGATCTCCTCCAATTTGTTTTTTTTTCAGGAAAAAGAAATTGCCTATTTTTTATCAAATCGGTCAACTTGTGCTCTACGGCTTTTGAAATTAGTTCGGGGTTTTAAATAGGAAAAGCACAGTTTTAGAAAAAATTGAAAAAAGCGGTACTTGTTCTCTACTTTTTGTAAATTGAAATTTAGTCACCTGATGAGGAATATTCAAGGAATAATTTCTACTTAATAACTTTTAATTTTGACGATATTTGGTTTTTTAACAATATTTTGGAATTATTTATACAATTTCGTTTTGTTTCAACAATTGTTTTCCTCTGTAAGACTAATCCAAAGGTGTTTTCAGTTTTTTGATCATACTCTTATTGTTTATAAAAATGGAAGAAAGTTTGAAATCCATATATGGGGCCACGCAAATTTACGTCTATATTGAATGACGTAGAAAAATTGTTAACGACATTGGTTAAAAAAAAAGGTCACTCACATTTTTTCGAAACGAATCCAAAGACGTTTTTGGTTTTATGATTGTACGCTTAGTTCGTTTATCATTCTTTGGAAAGTGGAAAATTGAAAAAAAATGGTTTAATCGTTTGAAAAAGAGTTTTAGAAGAAGGCACACATAGATATTTCAAAGCCGAATTGAAAAAAAATATTCCTAAAGCAAATAGTGGTTTTTTTGGTTCAAGTAAATTTTTGTTTTATTCAACAAAACGTTTTGCAATTCATACAAAAATTTAATTGACCAAAAAAAAAATTGGTCACTTAAATACCAACAAGATTATTTTGTTGACCGAAACAAACATTTTTCTGGGTGGTCCAAATTTATACTTGTAAAAGTTCGACTCTATCCAATTGTATTGTACCCAGAAAATGCCCCAAAAAATGGCAAATAGCAGTCTTATATGTCAAATTCATGCTCAAGACGGTATTTTTTGGAAGTTTTACCTAGATGAATTATTTTTATTCGATAAGTGATAAGTTTCAAAAGTATTTTTTAACTAATTTGAAGTGTTTAAGCAATTCTCATTTTTCCCCATGTTATTCGTAAAAAGTTATTATTTTTCGGGTAAATGATGCAGTTGACGAATTTCAAGGGTAATATTTCTTTTTTCACATATTTGGTAATTGATTAAACAATTTTAATTTGTTCACACGTATTTTATCCTGTAAATCGTGACAAAATATTATTTCCAGGAATTGATGAGACAATTAACAAATTTTGAGAGTAATATATTTTTTAACGATATTTGGCAATTATTAATACAATTTTCTTTCGTTTAAACAATTGTTTTCCCCTGTGAATCTTAAAAAGTTACTATTTTCTAGAAATAGTGAAGCGGTAAATGAATGTTAAAAGTGTTATTTCGGAGACGAATCCAAAGGTGTATTTGGTTTTTTGATCGGACGCTTAGTTTGTTTATAGAAATTGCAGGAAGTTTGAAATTCATAGATATAGGAAACTTCAGGTTTGTAATATAACCTATATATCGAAGCTTATAATTTAACTTCTTCCGCAGATATATTTACGGTTATATTTGTACTATCAAGGTGGCCTTTTCCCTGAGTAATTTCTAATTTTCTTTAATGATTAATATTTAAAGCCCAAAATTCTAATCTCCTGTGTGATGTCAGAGGGAAAATTAATTTTTAATCTCACAATATAATTAATAATTATATACATAATAATAAATAATTCTTACTACAATGTTTTATCGAAAATTTATATTTTTCACTACAGTTTTAAATTTTTCATCAAACTTTCCTCGCTAAGGGAAAAATTGGTTGAAAACAAAATTTTAATAACTATTTAGCTTCAATGTTTTTGATAATTTTATATTTTTACTACAGTGCGAGTTTCAAGAGAAAAACATTTTACTTTCACAGATAACAAGTCACAAATATTTTTTAATACATTATAATAGTTTTCATCAAATTTACTTCGATATAAAAAGTTTATAAGGAATATTTGGAAAATTATTAATCAAATAAAAAACAAAAAAATTTAAATTTAAGTTCAAAATTAAAGAATTTTATATAATTTCACAACTGAGATCTGAACCAAAGAATAAAATTTTCAATTGTAAAATTGCGTACCTACAAGAAATTATATAATTTTTACGATTTGATAAAATTAACTTATTAGGGCCACCATTGTGTGCCGAAACGTTTGAAACAAGTTAATTGTTTTCAATTCACCTGAACGTAAAGTCAACAACCTACATGAACATTTTCTACGAAAGTTGTTAATAAAGTACGTAGTACTTTATTTTTTCAAATTATTAACAATTGTATGGAAGGGATGTTAAAAAGAATTATTAATGAATTCATAATTGTGCCAACGGCCATGCCACGCTGATCATAGCTGAATTTTCAAAAGTTATAAGTAAATACTGGCGTAATAAAATAGAGAATATTCGAACTCGGGATTCAAAAAACATGTTTTCGGGAATAAACCAAGTATTTCGCTTTAAAAAAACCACGTCCATAGAAAAGTTAAAAATAACCCCTGAAAAGAATAACTTAATATTCGAAGCAAAATTAGACATAGAAAATTTAAGCAAAGACGAGAATAATAATTTTATAATATCCGAACCTCTTGATAAACTAAACATTATGGGAGCGCATTTTGCTAGTGTTTATGTTCAAAATAAAGACATGGGTAAACCACGACTTGATGAGATAATACATGGAAAAATTAATTCTTTTAAAACGGAATTGGTTAATGATCTGGAAAGTAACTTAACATTAACACGTTTTACCGATAACAACCCAGCCTACGAACCTAAGTGGGAAGTAGATCAAAATTTTTTTTGTTCGAGATCTGACTTAAAGTTGATTATAAACAAATTAAATAATAAAACGTCAGCGGGGATAGATAAAATACCCAATGTAGCGTTAAAAAATTTACCCTTGCGTATAATTAACGAATATGCGATCTTATTCAATAATATGCTCAACAATTGTTATTATCCAGATTATTGGAAAGTAGCGAAAATAATAAGTCTTAAGAAAAAAGATAAAAATGGAAATGAAATTGGTAGCTACCGCCCAATAAGTTTACTACCAAATATTAGTAAACTTTTTGAGGTTATAATTAAAAAATCTATTGCAAGAGAATGTGAGCAAAAAGATCTTATGCCGGAGCAACAGTTTGGTTTTAGACATAAACACTCGTGTATTCATGCGATCAGTAAGTTTACTGGTGATATATGTTGGGCACTAAATGATAACAAGTTTGTTGGAGCGTGTCTCATTGATTTGGAAAAAGCATTTGATACGGTTTGGCTGGATGGTCTATTTTTTAAATTATTAAAGAAAGGATTCTCAAAACATTTGATAAGATTTCTGTGGATGATGCTACATGGAAAAAAGTTTTTTGTATCAGATATCACGGACAGCACTCTAAGATCTGAATATTTTGAAATTCCTGACGGGTTACAACAGGGGGCTGTAAATTCGCCGATATTATTTAACTTGTATTTTAGTGATATTTTGAGATTGTTCGGAATTAATATTAATCCAAAAATTAAAGGAATTGCATTCGCAGATGACTTTTTATTATACATAATCGGTAAAGGCGTAGAAGAGACTCAAAATGAGTTGCAAAAGATATTTAATTCAGTTATAAGTTATTTTCATACTTGGAGATTGAAATACAATATTGATAAATGCGAGACAATATTATTCCGACCCAGCTTTAGAACTGGTAGCCACAGTAAAAATTATAAAGTATGGAGACATTTTCATCTTACTAATGAGGAAAAAAGGTTGAAACATAAAGATTGTGTACGTTATTTAGGTTCTTACTTAGATGATAAGTTAAGGTTTGTAAAATTAGTAAAGCTACATATGAAACGCTCAGAGCAAAAGCGAACGAAAAAAAAAACGTACGTAGAAGCGAAGTAAAAACGCGCGAGAGCAAAAACGACCTAAAAATTGGCGAGAGGAAAAGCGAGCCAAGAACGGATGGGGAAGGTCCCCCCTCTTTGCTCAACTCGGCCAGCCTTGTGTAAAGCCGAAAATGCACGAGCACTAGCACGAACCCGAAGCTCGGGCCGAGTTCGCCCGACTTCACGATTCGGTTTCGTTGACTTGTTGGCTATTAGGAGGTTTGGGTTGATTTTTGTTTTCAAAAATTCACACCTAAAGGAAAGACTTCAAATACATGCAATGAAGTCTTGAAATATTTAATGATTATGTTTTTCAGGAATTCTTATGGTATGTTTTAGACGAGTTGATTCCACAGGGAATACATTATAAAACTCTCGAGGTTTATAAAATACAAATATATTGAATATTGTACATGGGATTTTAAAATTAGGTTAATAATGTGTATCACTTTCAAGTGGTTTCATTTTTCATTATTTATGTTTTATTTTTCAATCGATTTTAAATATTGTAAAGTTAAAATGATAATAAATAATTATTATTTTTAATTTATTAAATTAATCAACATTTTTACTGTATATGCTTTCTTAATATATAAAAACTTTATAAAACCTTCAATGTCTTAAAATATTTATCTCAACATTAAAAAATTTAGTTTTTACAATTTTATTTTAATTGTGAAATAATTGTAATTGGAAATTAATTGTGAATAATTGTAAAATAAGTGTAAAAAAATGTATTTTATAAAGAAATATTTCATGATTTTTAAAGGACAAAACAATTTTAAAGGTAAGTCTTTGTAGTATTTTAATAACTAATGAAAATATTTTCAGAATATTTTTCCTTGATTCTGCCCTGATAGGGTCAAGCATGGTATAAAAAACCGTCGTGACTTTTTAAATAAAAACTGTACTCTGTATAAATTAATTTTAAAAATGAAAAAAGTATTAATAACTTTTATGAATATTCTTAAATTCTATTTGAATATGATACACATTGATTTTTATTTTAAAAATTCTTGTAAATAGTTGGTCATTTTTTAAATAGATGGAATGAAATTATAAAAATATCTCAGTTAGTGTTTGGTTGATAATTATATTTTTTGTTGCAATTTTTATTTGACATATTTGAAATATTGAAAAATTTTGTGAAATTTTGTCAAGAATCCTATATGAAAATTATATTCAAAGAAGCTTAAAATACACAAAAAAAAGTTAAAAAATAAACAGTTATTCGAAATTTGTATTTTGTATACAAAAATATTTTTCACCTTAAATTATAATTTTGTTGAAATTTTTCTATTTTCTTCATTAAAAATTTTTTTATTTGAAAATTTATTTATTTGGTTGAAATCTCATTCTTTGAAGGTTGATTTCAATTGTTTTTGATTACAAATTAGAATTTTTT
>CAKNYM010051782.1:0-15020 GCA_932195095.1 Andricus curvator | reverse complement strand
AAAAAATTCTAATTTGTAATCAAAAACAATTGAAATCAACCTTCAAAGAATGAGATTTCAACCAAATAAATAAATTTTCAAATAAAAAAATTTTTAATGAAGAAAATAGAAAAATTTCAACAAAATTATAATTTAAGGTGAAAAATATTTTTGTATACAAAATACAAATTTCGAATAACTGTTTATTTTTTAACTTTTTTTTGTGTATTTTAAGCTTCTTTGAATATAATTTTCATATAGGATTCTTGACAAAATTTCACAAAATTTTTCAATATTTCAAATATATCAAATAAAAATTGCAACAAAAAATATAATTATCAACCAAACACTAACTGAGATATTTTTATAATTTCATTCCATCTATTTAAAAAATGACCAACTATTTACAAGAATTTTTAAAATAAAAATCAATGTGTATCATATTCAAATAGAATTTAAGAATATTCATAAAAGTTATTAATATTTTTTTCATTTTTAAAATTAATTTATACAGAGTACAGTTTTTATTTAAAAAGTCACGACGGTTTTTTGTACCATGCTTGACCCTATCAGGGCAGAATCAAGGAAAAATATTCTGAAAAACTTTTCATTAGTTATTAAAATACTACAAAGACTTACCTTTAAAATTGTTTTGTCCTTTAAAAATCATGAAATATTTCTTTATAAAATACATTTTTTTACACTTATTTTACAATTATTCACAATTAATTTCCAATTACAATTATTTCACAATTAAAATAAAATTGTAAAAACTAAATTTTGTAATGTTGAGATAAATATTTTAAGACATTGAAGGTTTTATAAAGTTTTTATATATTAAGAAAGCATATACAGTAAAAATGTTGATTAATTTAATAAATTAAAAATAATATTTATTTATTATCATTTTAACTTTACAATATTTAAAATCGATTAAAAAATAAAACATAAATAATGAAAAATGAAACCACTTGAAAGTGATACACATTATTAACCTAATTTTAAAATCCCATGTACAATATTCAATATATTTGTATTTTATAAACCTCGAGAGTTTTATAATGTATTCCCTGTGGAATCAACTCGTCTAAAACATACCATAAGAATTCCTGAAAAACATAATCATTAAATATTTCAAGACTTCATTGCATGTATTTGAAGTCTTTCCTTTAGGTGTGAATTTTTGAAAACAAAAATCAACCCAAACCTCCTAATAGCCAACAAGTCAACGAAACCGAATCGGGAAGTC
The DNA here is from genome assembly GCA_932195095.1 of Andricus curvator. NCBI lineage: Eukaryota > Metazoa > Arthropoda > Insecta > Hymenoptera > Cynipidae > Andricus > Andricus curvator. Next base: position 13,792 of record CAKNYM010051782.1, on the reverse strand, counting down.
GGGCGAACTCGGCCCGAGCTTCGGGTTCGTGCTCGTGCTCGTGCATTTTCGGCTTTACACAAGGCTGGCCGAGTTGAGCAAAGTGGGGGAACCTTCCCCATCCATTCTTGGCTCGCTTTTCCTCTCGCCAATTTTTAGGTCGTTTTTGCTCTCGCGCGTTTTTACTTCGCTTCTACGTACGTTTTTTTTTTCGTTCGCTTTTGCTCTGAGCGTTTCATATAGAAAAAGCAAAAAAGCGTATTTTAGCCTAAAAAATTTGTTCCATTCACGTGTTTTGAACAAAAAAGTTAAGATTTTATGTTACGTATTGTTTATTCGACCGATTTTGACATATGGATGTCAAATTTGGTTCAATATAAGTGCGTCTATAATAGAAAAACTCCGAAAATTTCAACGAAATTGCCTTCGAGCATGTCTGAATATGTACAAAAGTCCGCATTCCAATTATGAGCGATATTACTCCAATGAGGACCTGTATAAAGTAGCTAATATTAATAGAATCGATAACTTTATATTGAAATTAACTAGAGACCATGTAGCTAATTCTTCTAATATTTTTTCAAATTCTGAGATATTTGGTCAATACTATCCAAATCCGCTTTATCACGAACTGGCTAGAAAAAAAGGTTATATTCCACACGATGCTTTCCCGTTTCTGGATAGTAACGGGTATATTCAAGACAATGAAAATGTACCAATAATTTATCATTTTAAGCGACACGCTTTTAATAAAGCAATTTTATACGACTCGAATTCTTTATGTAGGCAAAGTGGGCGCACTTGTTTCTCAATGAGTATATCGAATAAGGATAAAAAAGATAAACATCGAGCAAATGTAAAGCGATATTGGTGGTTAAGACCAGACTATAGATTACCATAAATTATTATATTATTTATATTTACTAGCCTATGCTAAGTACCGAACGAGCTGTGTCTAGTTTTTAACTTTTTTTACTAGTCTTAATTTAACTTATGCAACTGTATACGATTTTTTATTAGTTACTGAGTACAATCGATTATAGTATAATATTCACAAAACATGTTCCATAATGTCTGAGAGCGCTGAAATTTCAGTCACACGGACTTTGATACCTGTAGAAGATTTGTAAGCTATTTTTATCAGTATTTTCTAACTACAAAAAAACTATCCACCTAGAAACACTACCCGAATCGGGTAGTGTCACGCCTACCCTGAAAGGGAAATGGCTTAATGGTATACATAAAATATACTCTCTAAATTTAAATCAACGATAAGTGTCCAGCTAATTCAAATTAGTGTATATATACACTCCCGAATCAGCAAAATTCAGTTATTTAAATATTTAAATTTTCAACAAAATAATAGAATTTTCAACGAAATAATTGAGTTATCCAGAAAATCATTGTATTTTCAACCTAAAAACATGAATTTTTAACAAAAAAGTGCAATAGTTGATATTTGAACCAAAAAATATGAAGTTTTGTTTAAAAAATGAATTTCAAAATCACAAAGACGAATTTTTATCCAATAAAGATTTTTCAGTCATGAAGAAAAATGTTTACCTGAACTGTGGAATCTTCAAGCTAAAAGACGAGTTTTCTATGTAAAAATTGAATTTTCAATCAGAAAGTATGAATTTTCAGCAAAAAAGTTAATTTTCAACAAAAGCAGGTCAATTTACAACCAAAAAGATAAACCTTCTTTCGAAAAAAAAATTACACGAAGTAGTTTAGCTTGTACTCACGCACTTGAATTTTCAGTTAAAAAAGATCAATTTTTAACAAAATACTTAAACTTTCAACCAAAGAAATAAATTTAAAAATTTTTTTAAATAAAATAGTTGAATCCTCAAGCAAACAAGATTAATTTTCAAACAAACCGTTGCATTTTTATCCAAGAAAGATGCTACTAAAACAAATGAACTTTTAAATCAAAAAGACAAATTTGAAAAAGATTGAATTTTCATCCAAAAAAGATTTTAATTTGACTTTTCAACATTTAAATATGAGTTTTAAATAAGAAGGAAATTTTCTTCGAAGGTACATGAATTTTCAACAAATCAGTTGAATTTTTAACCAAAAAGAATGACTTTTTAACAAAATTATTGAATCTTCAACCAAATAGTTTTATTTTTATCCAAGAAGAGTGAAATTTCTGCTAAAACAGATGAATTTTCAAATGGAAAATTCAAATAAAAAAAAATTTGAATTCTCATCCAAAAAAAAGATTTCAGTTTTACTATTCAACGTTAAAGTATGAGTTTTAAACAAGAAGTCAATGTTCTACGAAGATACTGATTTTTTAACCCAGAAAGACGAATTTTCAACAGAACAGTTGAATTTTTAAACCAAAAGAATGACTTTTTGACAAACTTATTGAATCTTCAACCAAATAGTTGCATTTTTCTCCAAGAAAGATAAAATTTCTACTAAAACAGATTAATTTTTAAATTAAGTAAACCAATTTTCAAATAAATAGTTGAATTTTCATCCAAGAAAGATTTCAGTTGACTTTTCAACACCAAAATATAAATTTTAAACAACAAGTAAACTTTCTATGAAATATTAAAATTTTCAACTAAAAAGAATGTCTTTTTTAAAAACTGTTAAATTTTCAAACAAATAATAAATTTTATAGCTAAAAAGATAATCTGCAGGAGAAAGAATTTGCAAAAAAAAAGTAATATAAATATAAATACAAGGCAAATAAATTACTAACAAGGATATTATTTCAGGGTTACCGCAAAACTTGATTTTAAAAATTCCTTAATTTTTCCATGAATAATTTTTCATTTTTCCTGCCAATTAATAATTAAATACCAAAATCTCAAACTTCTACCATTTTTAACCCAGTAGCTTCTATAAACGGAATAAAAGAATTTCTAATTAAAATCGAAATTTCATTTGCAAATTTCCAAAAATTACGTACATGAACGAGCGACCCCCCCCCCCCCCCATGCGTAACAAATCGTAACAATATCTCTCGACCCCTCCCTCGCCCTTGCGCTGTTAAATAATTTAAGAATGGTCCCTTTACAGCGTATCAGCTACAAATCTTCAGCTTACTTATTTGAAAATATCCTGAAAAACAGTAGACAAAATTAAATTATTTAAATATTATATTTGCCAATATAATTCAGGAACACCGCTAACGAGAGGAACAAAGCACCCAGAACGTTCTTCATTTTCTGTAAATATATATAGAAAACTGATTTGCAAAGAATCTCATCAAGAGGGAAATTAAAGATGATTTTCATGTTCCAATGTTCCTATCTTTATGAGTTATTTGTATTTCGCAAACCAGTTTTTTCTTCCTCAAAAGACGTCAATATTTTTTTTTCAATTAAACAACGTGGAAAAAACAAGATCATAAAATTATACTGCGTAATGTACAGGCGGGATGCAGTGCGGGTAGGAGCACTATCGACAATATTTACATTTTGTAGCATCTGGTGGATAGAGAACTAGCGAAGAAGGGGACGAAAGTGTACGCGTTTTTTGTGAATCTCAAAGGCGCGTTCCCTTTGGTGGATAGGGGGAGATTGTGGGAGGCAAAGGAGAAGAAGGGAGTGGAGTGAGGCCTGATCGGGAGAAGGGCGAGAGAGGGAGAGAGGGGTGAGAGGTCGGATTGGTACGAGTTAGGGTACGAGGAGGGGTTAGGATATGGTCACTCGCGTATGCAGATGACATAGTGTTGCTGGCAAAAAGCGAGGAGGCTTTAAAGGAGTAGGAGTAGAATAAGGGAGGAGAGTGGATGTGGAAGAGAAAGAAGGCGCAGGAGGAGAAAGTGTTTGTGTACCTGGGCTTCTTGTTTTAGAGGAATAGGGGAGTGGACGGTCATATAAAAGAGAGAGTGGGGAGGGAAAATGTGGCCATGAGGCAGGTGTGAGTGTTGGGAAAGAAGTTGTTTGCAGATAATTTTGGAAGGAAAATGAAATTGTTTGACTCGCTAGTAATGTATGGAGTGGGGGTGTGGTGGGTGGAAGGAATGTAAATAGGATACAAGAGAGGTATGTAAAGTGCACACTGGGTTAGCAAGAAACAGGAGAGGGGATGGGAAGATGGAGGTTAAAAAAGAAAGGTATTTTAAAAGGAATGGGCTGCAGAGGGATGAAGTGGGGAGGATGCATGAGGATGGGAGATAGGAGTATGAGGTAGTCAATAAAAACGGTATAAAGAGATAGAACGCAGCAGAGGAGGAGAGAATAAGAGTGTCAAGGATTAATGGAAACTATGGGTGGATTATGCTTCCTAGGGAGAAGGGAATGTGTGAATTGTACGGGAAAGGGTATGCAATTGTAGAACACTGATTGGAGGAGTGCGAGGTGGTGGAAAGGAGTGGGATAAGCATGAAATAATTATTGCATGGAAGGGGATTGTTGCGTGTATGAAGGGGGCGTTAGGTAAGACGAAGAACAAGAGAAGGAAGGAGGAAGAGGAATAATGGAGAAGGAAATTTGGTGAATATTGTAAACAGTAGATAAGTATTAAATATTAACCGTAGAGGCAGAGATTTGCGAGACAAGGGGAAAAGAAGGGACATGCGTTCTGTAAAATATGGAGATGAAAGCAAGGCAATTTTTCAAGGCCGAAAAAGAAACATTTATCTATCTGCTATATCACACTGACATCATTATCAGTTGTTTTTAAAATTTTGTTTGTACTTCGAAACACGGAAAAAACAAGATCGTAAAGTTATACTAGGTAATGTAGCACAGAAACAAATAATCCGATTTTGTTTATTCAAGAATTCCCACATACATTTTTGTGGAGTATACGTGATCTCAAAAGCAATGTACATTTTTTTCAAAATTTCTTGGCCCAATATTCAATAGTTCTGAGATAGAAATCGGCAAATTTGCCAATTTTTTGGCAAATTCAATTGCATATTTTAACCCTTTATCTTGAACAAAATTGTACGAGAAATGTGCATCAAGAAAAACGTCTTAAAAATCTTTTAGAACAATATTTTACAAACTCAAGATTTACGCTGGTTCAATCAGGAACGATACTAATTTTGCAATGTTTAGCTATTCATGTTAATTTTGTTAACCAGATAAAACTGATTTTAAATGTACAATTCTAAATTCTTTTTAAAAAATAGTTAAGTATTACAGGCATTACATTAGATTTTACTCAGATTTGGAAGTTCCCAATTTATAAATTATTGTAATAATTAAAATAAGGAAAAATTAAAAAAGCTTCAAATTCTGGCAATCCTATTAAAATTCGTTAAATCTTATGAAATTCCTTTTGATATCCCTTGAAATATTATAAAATAGCTTCAAATCTTTACAATCCCTCGAAATCCAATAATATCCGCTGAAAAACTCGTGAAAATCAATTAAATCTGATGACAATTTCTGAAGTACTGGTAAATTTATTGAAATACCTTGAGTGCTTTCAAAATCCCTTAAAATCATTTAAATCCTCGGAAGTCTTATTAAATCCGTTAAAATACTTTAAAAATCCCTTGTAGTCTTTTAAAATATCCTAAAACCTTCTAGGTGCCATTAAATCCATCCGAATCTTAATCCAAAATTTTATAAAATTCTTTAAAACTGCAAAAAAAAATAATTTTTTCATTCCTGAAAATCATTAAAATTCTTCTAAATTCCTTCAAATTTGGTAAATCTCTTTTAAATTCCTTGAAACCCTTGGAAATATTCTCATTAATCCAAATCCTTTGGAATCTTTTTAAATACATTGACATGTTTTTAAACGCTTGAAAATTCCTGGAAATCTTTTAAAATACTCTAAATTCTTTAAAATCCTCAGAAATCGCTTAAAATCCGTTAATTTTTGTAAATCAATTCTTTAAAATCTATTAAAATATTATAAAAATCCGTCGAAATCCCGTGAAATTAAATTACATCTGATAATATTCTTTGAAATCTCTTGAAATATTTAAAGCCCTATGAAATCCTTTGGGATCCTGGGAAATTTACTGAAATACCTTATAGAGAGCCTTTCAAATCCCTTAGATATGGAATCCTGTAAAATGTTATAAAATTCTTTAAAAACCTTTAAACTGTTTGTCATTCTTAGAAATCCTCTGAAATCTTTTGAAATCTTTTTCAATACTCTAAAATATTATAAATCCTATGAAATCCTTTCAAATCTTTATTAACCGCAATAACTGAAATTATCTTAAAATCTTCAAAATCCTACGGCATGCCTTAATTCTCGTAAGATTCTATGCAACTCATAGAAATATTATGAAATATTTAGAATGTTTTTTTATCTATTGAAATCCATTATAAATCATTTACGATCATCCTACAAAAATCTCAACTAATACTACTAATAATCGACATTATTTTTGAAATTTTTGGAAATCTTCACAAGTTTTTTATTATTTTTAAATCTTTCAAGACTTCTAAATATATCCTGAACTAACTCAAACTTTATATAAAACTTTGTAATCTTGCAAAATTAAAATTTTTGTTTTAAAATCTCTTATATTCTCTTTCAAAATTTTAGGAAATTATTTGAAATATTTTCCAATTTTCTCTAAGAATTAATTTTCCAAAATAAAAAATAATATAAAATAAGGTAGTTGAATTTTCAACCAAAAAACATAAATTCTCAACGAAAAATGTAATAGTCGATATTAAACATAAAAGGTTTTTATTTTAAGCCAAATGGAGTTGAATTCATCCAAAATATGAGTTTTCAAACAGGTAATTGAATTTTCAACCAAATAGTTCAATTTTGAAGCAAGAGCAATAATTTTGTACGAAAAAAGACAAATTTTTTAGAAAATATATGCAATTTCAACTTAAAAAAGTGTATTTTTAAACAAAAATGGAATAGTAAAATTTGCAGTTAAAAAAAATATAGAAAAAGAATTGTCGCAAAAATTATTAGATTTTAAACAAAAAATGAATTTTTAACAAATTTCAGTTTGATTCAACCAGAAAAGACGCATTTTCAATGAAATAGTTGAATCCTCAACGAAAGAAATTAATTTGCAACCAAACAATTGCATTTTTGTCCGAAAAGTTAAAATTGCTATGCCAGAGTTTTAGGCTCACCCGAATTATTCCTAATATTTTCTAAAATCTTTTGAAATTCCTAAAAATCTTCCAAAACTTGGATTTTGTTTTGAATTTATGGAAATATTTTCAATTTTTCAATTATATTTGAACATGTCAAACGTTCTAAATATTTTTTTAACGATTTGCATTCTTTCTGCAATTTTTAAGCCATTTCAGACAAATTTCTAAACCTTCTAAATATCTTTTAAAATTATGGTATATTTCCCAAATATTTAACAAATTCTGCATAATTAAAAAAATTATCTTAAAATCTACCGGATTGTTTTTTTGGACAATTTTGCAAATCTTTTGAAATATTCTCTTAAAATTATTTTTTTCAAAATAAAAAGTCACTGGAAATTTTCCCAGAAATCTTAAGACATTTTTTTATTCTCTTCAACGTATGCTATACGTATATCAGTGAAGTCAATATTTGTCTTATGTAGTCATGAATATTTTATCTTCAAAGAAGTATTTTAGACCTTACTCGAAAGAAAGATGAATTCAAACGGTGGGCTTTTAATCTTTAACGATATATATCATTTTGTTTTTTTCGAAAAAAAAGTTTATTCGTTATTAAGGAATTTCGGGATTTTACATTTTTTTGCAAATTTTAAACGGTTCAAACACGATAACTATTTTTTTCTATGGAAAAAAATTGTTTCTTTGGTTCAAGCTAAAGAAATTTCAGCTTCGAAATATTCAACGTATTCGACAAATTCTAAATTAGGCAAAACATGTTTTTCTGAATTTCCAATTCTTTATCCATGTTTACTAGTAAAAACTGTACATGAAACAAATTCACCCCAATTTTTTGAATACATAGGGAAATTTATTTGAATTTTCAAATTCAAACGAGAACAGAAAATATTAATCGATCTCAGAATATTTTTTTCTGAATTTCTAATCCCTTATTATTCTTCTCTAGCAAAAACTGTACATGAAAAATATTCGCCCCAACTTTTTGATCAAATAGGAAAATTCATTTGCATTTTCAAATTCAAATGAGAACAGAAGGTAATAATCGATTTCAAAATATATATATTTTTTTTGTTTTTTCAGATGTCAAACTACACATTTTTTCCCATTAGCTCAAACGATTCGATTAATTGTGGCATTTTCACACCGCCTCATTTAGTAGCATTAATAAAATTTATAATAAATCTTTATTCATTAATAAATAATTAATCGTGAATACCAAAGAAATTAAAAACTATAAAACGTTTCTAAATTTTCTTTCTAAATCTTCAAAAACCCACATTTTGTTATAAATTTTTTGAAATCTTCTCAAATTTTATATCTCTTGAAAAAAACGAATTTTCATCAAAATAGTTGAATCTTCAACCAAAAAAATATATTAATTTTCAACAAAAAAGTTAATTTTTCAACCAAATAGTTGAATTTGGAACAAACAGGTGAATTTTCAATGAGAAAGTATGCATTTTTAACAAAAAAGAAAATCATTTTCAACCAAATAATTGACTTTTCTAACAAAAAAATAAATGTTCAGCCAATAGCATTAATCATTTATCAAAAAAGTCGAATTTTTTACAAAATAAATAAATTTTTAACACTGAGAAAAAAGATGACGGAAGATTATTAAGGTTATCAAGAGAGATTCAAGGAAATATAGTACTGAATACATCGAATCAAATATTCTTTTCATTTATAAGAAATATTATTTCTTGAAACAAGAAAAATGCTATTCAATCAAAAAGATATTTTATTGGACGTGTTCAGTACTAGATTTCCTTGATTCAAGTAATCTTTTTTCTCAATGAATTAAACGAGATCAATTTTAAACCAAAAATTAAGTAGTTAATTTTTCAGTTAAAAAAATTAATTTTCAACCAAACAATATCATTTTCATCCGAAAAAGAGACATTCCAACCAAGAAAGGAATTTTCCAACATATTTTAAACTGACTCGAATTATTCGTTAAGTTTGGAAAAATCCTACAAAATGAAAAATTTTCCAGATTTTATTCGACAAGTTTATAAATATTTTGAAAGTTTTTGAAATTTTCTTTAGAAATGAATTTTTTTTAAACTAGAAACTTATTCATAACTTTTCCAGGAATCTTGAGAAAACTTTCTTGTTTTCTTGAAATTGAAATTTTTTTGTTTTAAATCTTCTACATTCTTTTCCGAACTTCTAGGAAATCATTTGAAATATTTTGAAATCTTTTTCAATTTTCTCTTAAAATTTATTTTTCAAATTGAAATATCATTTCAAAATTTCTCAGCAATCTTAAAAAATGATTTTTAAATTTATGTTAAACCTTTCAGAATGCTCAAGAACTTTTTTTTTAATACTTCAAATTCTACATTTTATTTTACATTATTTTAATTTTCTCCGGAGTAGAATTATTTTCGAATTTTTTCATAACTTCTAAAACTTCTAAATATCTTTTGAAATAATTCAGTTTTCCTAAAAAAAATTTAAATCCTGTGAAATTAAAAAAAATTTCCTAAAATCTTCCACGTTCTTTTTTGGAATATATATTGAAATCATTAGAACTTAAAATTGTACCTTTAAAATAAAACCTAAATCATTAAAAATTTACCCATTACTAAAATACCATTTACAATTAAAATGTTCTCTTCTATCAATAATGCTTAGAAACATTTAGAACTAAATTTCAACATGAAATAAAAGTCAGTTTTTTTAATCAGTAACTTTATCATGATTTTAGCAAAATTCATAATTTGTTGATCAATCTCATTAATTTTTTTAACAAATTTAATAAACAAATGCATTATTCGGGCATTTGTCGGCAGAAAAAATCGTTTTTTTTTAATGCCAGTCCTTTCAGTTGAGACCTTCATGACAATTTCAGCAACATTCTAAATGAGTTGATAAATTTTATGATTTTTTAAACAAATTCAATAAAAAAATGCATTAATGAGGCATTTGTCGAGAGAAAAATTCGTTTTTTTCGATATCAACCTTTTTAATTGGGAACTTCATGATAATTTCAGCAAAATTCATAACTTTTTGATCAATTTTATGATTTTTTTAAACAAATTGAAAAAACAAATGCATTATTTGGACATCTGTCGAAGGAAAAATTGTTTTCTTCTATGTCAGTCTTTTTAATTGGGAACTTAATGATAATTGCAGCAACATGTTTATTTCCACTGACCCAAAAATAGTGTATCATAAACAAAAGTGGAAGGAAAAGGTCATTCTACTCGATCCTGAAGCTGCAGACTTATCAAAAGAATGTAAGTAAGGAGAAACTTCAACTGAAAGGATTGAGATTCAAGAAAAAAAACTTTTTCGTCGACAAATACCCAAATAATGCATATGTTTATTAAATTTGTTTAGAACATCATAGAATTTATTAACTAAGTATGAATGTTAATGAAATTATCATTAAGTTCCCAATTAAAAAGACTGACTTAGAAAAAAAAATGTCCATCGACAGATGTACGAATAATGCATTTGTTTATTAAATTTAAAAAAAAATGAAATTTATCAACTAATTAGAATTTTGCTGAAATTATCATGAATTTTCCAATTAAAAAGACTGGCATCGAAAAAAAAAACAAATTTTTCTGTGGACAAATGCCTGATTAATGCATTTTTTTATTAAATCTGTTTAAAAAAATCATGAAATTTATCAACTAGTTATGAATGTTGCTGAAAATGTCATGAAGTTCCCAACTGAAAGGACTGGCATTGAAAACAAAGAATTTGTGTGCCGACAAATGGCCGAATAATGCATTTGTTTATTACATTTGTTTTAAAAAATCATAAAATTAATAAATAAATTATGAATTTTGCTAAAATTATCATAAAGTTCCTAATTTAACAAAAAAACATAGAAAAACGAATTTTTCTGTCCAAAAATGCCTGATTAATGCATTTGTTTATTTAATTTATTAATAATATTAACAATGATAATCTCGAGAAGAAATTTCTTCATCTTTATTTTATTTTTATCAAAATTTCTTTCAATATAACTTAAAAAAACGTAAAATTATGGAAAGCGTAGAAAACATTCTTTCAACAAATAATTTGTTCATAAAAATTTTTTTTGTTTATTATATAATATTAGAACATCTTAAACTAATGTTACTCTATGAAACTTAGACGATTTCAACAATTTTACTGTTATTGACGAGCACCGGGAACGACAAATAGAAAAACTTGCCATTTTCTTCGTCGTATTTGTTTATTTATAAAAAATTGAAAGCCTAATTTGAAAATCAAGCTCGACGACTCTCTTAGAAATCTTGTCAGCTGTTTTTTCAAATTTTTTTTCTTCAAATTTTCAACACAATAATTCAACTTTGAACCAAGAAGATGAATTTTCACCAAAAATATAAATTCTCAACGAAGAATTTAATAGCCGATATTTCAATTGTAAAATATTTTAATTTTAAATGAAAAAAGTTGAATTTATAAAAAAGGCTATTTTTCAACAAAATAGTTGAATTTTTACCCAGCTAGTTGAAATTTGAATCCAAAAATATGAATTTTCAACAACCATTACACTCAACATGGAGAATGATACTTTTCCCCCCCCCCCCCGTATCACGTATTTTGTGAATCGCCCCCCCCTCCAATATGAATTTTCAACCAAGAACATTAATTTTCTACCAAAAAAGTTGACTTTAACAAAATAAACGAATTTTCAACCACACAGTAGAGTTTTCAACTAAAAACATTATGTTTTAAACAAAATAGTTCAATTTTTAACCAAAAAAATGAATTTTCAACTAAAATTGAATAGTTACATTTTCAGTTTTGTAAAAATTGCTTCTTAACAGTGAAGATTGATTTTCTACCAACAAAGATAAATTTTTATTAAAATACATACATTTTAAAACAAATAGTTGAAGTTTCAACTAAAAAGGTCCATTTTCAACCAAAAATGGAATAGTTAAATTTTCAGTTAAATGAAAATTAATTTTCCACCAAAAATGGAGTTCTCAACGAAAAAAAATTAATTTTTAAGAAATTACGGTTAAATTCAACCAGAAAAGATGAATTTTCCACAAAATTATTGAATTCTCATTCAAAGCATTAATTTGAAAAAAAATAAAGTGAAATTTCTGCGTAGAGCAACATTTTCAAACATCTTTCAAAATGATCAAATTGTGTGTAAAATTTTTAAAAATCTTTCAAAATAAAAAAAATGCATTTTAAAATCTTCCAGATTTTATTCGACATTTTTAGAAATATTTTTTAATTCTTTCAAATTTTCTTCAAAAACTAATATTTCAAAATGAATATCATTTATAATTTTTCCAGGAACCTAAAGAAAAGTTGTCTGTTTTCTTAAAACCTTTAAAAACGTTTGAAAAGTTTACAGTTTTTTTTAAATCTTCAAAAACTTAAATTTTGTTTCAAATTAGAAAAATTACCCTAAAATCCTCTGGATTCTTTTTTGACAATTTCATAAATCAATTGAAATACTTTAAAATTCGTAAGAAACTCAGCTAACCGTTTTGTTTGAAACCTTCAACCATCTACGGTTTGTCTTATATTTTTCAAATCTTTTCAAGGTTCAAATTATTTTGGGAATCTTTTTAAAACTTCTAAATATCTCTTATACTCATTATTTTCATAAATTTTTTTTATATATTTTTATATAAAATTTATATTTATATAAATGAGCTTTTCTCGGCCCAAGAAAAGCAGAAACTGCTGATATACTTTATTCTCAGTTTAGTGTACAATTCTTTTACAGGGTAGTTTTCGAGTGTTAGGGGTGGTTTTTGGAAAAGTGTTTGATGTTTTTCGATAGCTCAAAACTATTCCAAACTGATGCAATACTTTTTCTTGCACTTAATCAGTACTTTTGGTTTCGGGGTAGTATTCCAATGTTGAGGGATGGTTTTGGTAAATTGATTATGGGGGCGTTGGTGATTCTAAAAAAACGAATATATTTTTTGAGTATAGGGGTACTTTCAGGTTTACCGAAAGATATTTTTGCTGATCCCCCCCCCCCCTTTTTGAGTCACATGATTTATGGAGGGCCCCGAAGAGATCACAAAAGAAATTATTTTTTGGTTTTCGCCTTTCCATAAAAATTATTAATACTTAAAAATTATATCAGAAACATGCTTTCTGTAAAGAAACCTTGGATTCAACAATTTTAAGATTGAATAGAGAATAAGATTCTCCTTAATGTATATAATTCCTAAAAATAAAAACAAGAATCCAACGACCAAATTTGGAAAACCACCATAAAATGCTCCTATTCTGCTGTTTGAGCGCCGAAACGTTGGTAAATATTATGAATGTTTTTGTGTTGCGATTTTTTGAGTGTATTTAAATCTGATTTATGTTTAGGGAAAATCATTGGAAAGGCAAGTCTTCATAGTATTTTACTTTACTTTAAAATCCCATATACAATATTCAATATATTTGAACTTTATAAACGTCCAGTGTTTTATAATGTATTTCCTGTAGAATCAGAGTCTCAAACATTCCATAAGAATTCCTGAAAGACATAATCATTAAATATTTCAAGACTTCATTACATGTATTTGAAGTCTTTCCTTTAGGTGTGAAGTTTTCAAAACAAAAATCAACCCAAACCTCCTAATAGCGAACGAAACCGAATCGTGAAGTCGGGCGAATTCGGCTCGAGCCTCGTGTTCGTGCTCGTGCATTTTCGGCTTTACACGAGGCTGGCCGAGTTGAGCAAAGTGGGGGAACCTTCCCCCTTCATTCTTGGCTCGCTTTTCCTCTCGCCAATTTTTAGGTCGTTTTTGCTCTCGCGCGTTTTTACTTCGCTTCTACGTACGTTTTTTTTT
>CAKNYM010051781.1:24304-48230 GCA_932195095.1 Andricus curvator | reverse complement strand
GCCTCGGGTTCACGCGGCGCCTTCATACTCGCAGTGACCAAAACGCCGGAAAACAATTTCAATTTCCCTTTTTGTACAGGTCGACGTATTGTAGCATGTATAGTCTGACCATCTTGATGAGATTTTAAGGAAAAGTTTCGCGTAATCATACCTGTTTATTCTGAATGAATGATGTGTCCGTGTTTACAATTCATGCATCTGTTCCAGCTTTTGTAGAATGCCATGAGACAAGTGCGCGGTTTTTTGTGTGTAAAAAATTGAGAATCTGCCACCAGAGATGATGAAAAAGCGCAAGGAAGTCATCCAACGCCGAAAACGGTAAACGATAACGATGTGAAGTGCAAACCTAATCTGACCTGCCATCAGTGATGCTAATAGACCGCGACTTTTTCAACTGCGCAAGCGTTGCGTTGGAAGGGGAAAGCCACGCTATAGGCCGTAATACGCGCGCTTATTTTAAATGCTTCAAATTCATTTTTATTTTCAAGTCAAGAAATTATAATAATTTATGCTAATATGTTTCATATATATTACTGCAATAACTATAAGATCCATGATAATACCGTATTTTATTATTATTACTATGGAAAATTTATTGTACTTAATATGCGATTAAAATATCAAAGTTTGTCTAAAAATCGTAAATGAACTGCCCTGAAGTTCAAATTTTTTAAATTTGAGAAAAATCTTATTTTGACTAACGGTGTGTATAATGTGTATTAAAATTGAAGTTAAAAAGTTCTTTTTCGATTTTTTATTATAATTTTTTTTCGAGGTTTTCTCCTCCTGATCCGTGATTTTCTGCGATAACAGGATACATTACGGTCTTAGTTGATTAGAAGCTATCAGTTCCGCTATAATCAACTCTGGGTCAAATAGTGTCAAATATATTTTTTTCAATCAGACCCTTACCCCGCAATAAATATTTAAAAAAATCTAGGAGTCAAATAATATAAAAGATAAATAATAAAATCTAATATTCTTCCCTGAAGTGAAAAATAAAAAAAATATCAACAGGATACATATTTTTGGACCTAAAAATTGCATAAAATATATGTATATACTATTATATTATATAACCTAATGCAATAACTTATAGTTATTGCAGTAATATATATGAACCATATTGACATAAATTAATATAATTTCTCGACTCAAAACTAAAAGTACCATTATTCCTTATTTTCAGTCGTTCACCATATTTGTGTAAATTTGAAGCATTTAAAATAAGCGCGTGTATTATGGCCAATAACGTGGATTTCCCCTTCCAATGCAACGCTTGCGCAGTTGAAAAAGTCGCGGTCTATTAGCATCACTGCCTGCCATGATCTAACAAACTATGGTCTCGCCACGCGCAAGTAAAAAAAAGTCAACCAATCAGACGGCTCCCTAGTTAGACCCAACTAGAGTTCCTCTAGGGAGAGTTGTGTCACCGCTTACTCCGCTTCTGATTGGTGCCGCGAAAGCGGAATCGGATGTTTTGAAATTGGCGCGACTTTCAAGTCAAATTTAATGTTCAGACACTGATTGAATAGTAAATAATAGTTTCTCACATGTTACAGTCAAAATGTACCTGCAATCGTGAAAAAGTAAGGTGCATTTCCGACTTTTGTTACATTATTCATTGAAAATTAAAATCATACCTCACAAACAGCTGGTTTCGAGTGAGGTATACAATAATCTCGATTAATACTCTCCATCCATAATTGCTTAAGCTTAGGATCGTTTGACACTTGTTTTAAGCAAAAACTTCGGCCAGAACTATTACGGCAGTAGAGAATGCAACACGACACTATTTTTTTTCATTAAAAAAGTGTATTTTCATAACAAACACTGCATGAAAATATATGACACATAACCTTTTCTTAAAGTTTGGCTTCTTCTTCGTTTTTGTTTTTGGCTTTTAGATTAAAGTTTTGCTGAGTGAGACATCTAGAATACTTTAAATGTTTCGCGCTTCGATACGTATTTCCGATTCCGGTTTCGCGTCGGCTAGTGGAGGGGGTAACGTAACACAACTCTCCCTAGAGGAACTCTAGACCCGACTACCCTTCCATCTTGGATCTTCAAATCCAATCTTCTTCACAACTTTGAATTTGAATGGCAGTTGGCTTCGCGTTCCGTTCGCGCCAGTGTAGCGAGTATGGTGGGGGTACTCGGGTAACGCGAAGTCGAACGTATCTGAGCATCGAAGTGGCGGGACCATGGTTTGTTAGATCATGCTGACCTGCGTTGCTTTGTAAGTTGCAAAATGCAGCATTGCCATTGGCTACTGTCCGTTTTCTCCCCTACTCCAGTACTGCGCGACTCATGCGCAGTTGATAAATTTGTAGCCCGTTAGAACCACAGGAAAAGTACGAATATTTGAAAATAACAAAGTTCGCATGCGCAAATCGAAAGTTCTAAAACAAAAGATAGAAGAAGCAGTCATCCCTCAACCCGCCTCGTGTTTCGTTGATCTCTGTGTGTATTATATTTTAATTATATTCGATAATATTGTCTAACAAACTACCGCATTTTGTCTTTCATCTCTCGATGTTCGCAATAAGATGTGATTTAGGCAATATCCGCATATTGATTGTAAAAGTGCCTATATAAGTACTCATCGCAGGTAAGATTATCAAACACGTTACTGAACGTGTAATTGAGTATGTAGGATTATTTGATCAATTTTGAAGCAATCCTTAAGGAGATCCACGAGTCATTTAATTGATGCTCGCGGATTTCCCCGAGGAATTTGAAAATCCTTTCGGATTTCCTTGCCTTTTCCTGGCCCGAAACTATACTAAACAATGAAAAGTATAAATTGTTCATAGGATCAATATGTCGCCACCTAACACAGAAAAGTTCGCAGTAATTGAATTCCAGGAAGGAATGGAAATTATTCGCACCAAATGGGCCATATTCAACGATGATAAAGTTATGATTGCAACTTATTTCCCTCCATATGAAACGGAGAAAGAAATTAACAAAATCCTGCTAGATGATCCCGGAATAGGTGATGTTTGGGCTGATGAAGATGGAAACCCATTGCCGGTGGAAAAGGTTTTGTGTTATGCAAGTAAGTTAAATCTTTATTTAATTTTCACCAAGTATCACCATATATTTTTTGTATAAAATCCCTGGTTGAAATTATTTTAAATTATATATACCCCAACTGCATGTAAAATGAAGCTTTTTCAAGTAAAGCAATAATTGTTGATAACATCGAAATCTATTTTTTAAATTCCTTTGACACAGCCAATAAAATGATGCGCCTTTCAATGGATTTGTCTGAAGCAGACAGTGACGACGCAAATAATATTGAAAAGTTGAAAAAAACTAGGCACGAGCGTTGCACAAAACAGTTCAGCGATGAACTATATCCAACAAAATCAGTAATTCCAAAACTTTTCACTCCAAAAGTGGCTTTCGTCCCATCTGTTCCTCCAAATCCAAGGTCAACAAAAGTGCTGCGCATTCAGGAACGTAAGTAAACTAATTTTTCAAATTTTTTTCATGTGCAAATGATACAAAGTATCCAAAATGTTAAGAAATCTGCTTTACAAATCAATATAACAAAATTCGCAGTTTTCGAAGATCTTATAAGATGCCAATATTTTTAATTTGAGTTGTGGTCAAAATGTCATTTGTATAAACTTCGGTCAACTAAATTAATTTTTCAAGGCCTGTCAAAAGCTATCCTAAAATTGCTTGGAGCATTTGAAATTTTCATCAGACTCAATTATAACTATTTACAATATAAATAACAAGATTTTAGTAAGTGAAATGGCGAGACGCTTCATAAATTAATTAAGTACGAATTTTTCAAACTTATTTTACTCTGTGGATTCTGAGGATTTTAATAGGTCTGTTTTAAATATCAATAAATGTTTCACTGTAGATATAACATCTATTTGATTGCGTTGATTTGTTTCATTTTGTTGATTTTATTGAAAATTAATCTTATTTATATATTTTAGAAGAAGGAAGTTATAACATTTCTAAGAAACAATTTTATACTGGATTATGAATTCGGAATATAAAGAATTTGTGAACCAATAGAGTGGGTTTCGTGAAATGTTCCGATTAGGCTGCTCTCATTTAAGAACCTTTAATTTTATATTTCTAAACTATTTCAATTATTATTCTGCATTCTTAAGGCCATGCAATACTTATCCGATCCCTACTTTACCGACAGATTTGCACAACAACTTACGTTCACAGGAATTGAGACATGAAGTTGAAATTTTTGCAAATTAATTGAAGGAAACTAAAGAACGTTTGGGTGGTTCTTAATTTATGAAACTACAAAAAACTTAAATTTGGAAAGTTTTGGAGTTTCTTTTTGTATTTACAGAAATTTAGGATCATTCAAACGTTCTATAGTGCCTTTTAATTAATTTATCAAATTTTCAACATGATATCCCAATTCGTGTGGACGTGAGTTGTTGCAAAATAAATTTCGGTAAGGTAGGAAACGTATAAGTAGTACATGGCCTTAATGTGAAATAACTAGCATGTGTGAAAAGATTTAAAAATTTAGGGACCGAATTTCTATTTTGAAATGCATAAGTTTCCATTTTCTTGTAGAATAACTTAATCGTCAATTCCATGTATATTATCAGTTAATAATTGTTTGATAATGACCGAAAAATGTATATCGATATGAACTCTAAATACGTCATTTTTCTCATAGAAAACACAAAGTGTCCTGAATCGAAATTATCGACAAAAAAATCCGTTTTTGAAGAAGATGGTAATTCAATTCAACGTGAAGAAGTTTTATTTTCAAACTCTACCCAGATAAAAGCAACGGATTGCCTAAAAAGAGTTCCTTTCTGTGAGTTTCATCTTATCTTCAATGTAAATTTATAGTGTTTAAAACAAATCAGTTTATTAAATTTAATTTAAATTTCCATGATCCAACTCAATTTCTTTCTTAACTGATTTGACAAACGGGAATATCATGACAACAGTCAGTCAAACTACAGAACCACTCTCGACACTCTCCACCGATGGAATTCTGTCATTGGGCGAGAAACGAAAACGTAGCCGCTTTAAAGACACCCTGGACGAAATTGCTGAGTGCCAATGTACGTAAAAAAATACCGCTTGCAGTGTTTTTAGAATGTTATTAACATCACATAAAATGGCTTAAGATTTGTATTTTGAATAAAAGGAAATATTTTTGTTTTATTTGCAGTGACAAAAAAGGATGCTTTGCTATTCAAAAAAATAAATACAATAGGAGTATTGGTTGAATGGTTTTGCAGGGGCCGGGAAAATAACGTTGAGGATGGACGCACGACCGAGCCAGTCAGTTTCAATAATCGAGACGATGATTTAAATCTTTTCCCCGCATGCAATTTAAAAGAACTCAACGAAATTGAACAAAAATTGAAAGAAAGGAGATTTTTCAAGAAAGTGGTATGAAATTTTCACATTTTAGCATTATGTTTGGGAGGTATAATCTGTGGTGTAGTAGTCCTAAAATATAAAATGACCTGATGGTATTTTCCATAAACTACGTTACCAGTTTGAGGAGGGAGGAGGGGTAAAAACTAAGGTTTGTAACAAGGAGGGGTGGGGTTATAAGAGGAAATAACGTTACGAAGGTAGATAACATTTAGAACTCAAACTCAGTGAGAAAGGCCAACTATATTTTTGGGTAAAAGTTCATTTTTTGATTGGAAAGGCAACTATTATATTTATTGCTTGGAATTGATTTCGTTTCATTAAAAGTTATATTATTCGGTTGAAAATTTAACTATTTTGATGAAAATTCGTTTTATGTTTGGTTGAAAATAAATGTTTTAAACTGACAATTAAGCTTTTCCATTTTTGGTTTAAAATATGTCTTTTTCAGTCAAAAATGGAACTGTTTGATTGTGAATTCAGTTTTTTTATTCGAAAGTTCAACTTTTAGGTTGAAAATTCATGTATTTTGTTGAAAATTCGTCTTGGTAGAAATTTAATTCTCTTCGTTGAAAATTTAACATTTTTGGTTGAAAATGTTATTGTTTGGTTAAAATATCAACTGTTATGTGCTTAGTTGAGAATTCATCTTCTTCGGTTGAAAAGTCGATTACTTGACTTCGAGTTTAATTACTTTGTAAAAAATTTAATCTTTTTCTATTAAGGATTTATAATTGTAGTTGAAAATGCAACTATTTGCTTTTAAGAGAAATTTTATGTTAACAGTTCTACTATTTTGCTGAAAATTCGTCTTGGTCGAAATGTAATCTTCTTGGTTGAAATTTCAACCTTTTTGGCTTTTGAAATCTGAACATTCAACGTTTTTGTAGATAATTCGACTTTTCGGCTTTAAAATCAAATAATTTCGTTGAAAATTCATTTATTTCGTTCGAAATTCATCTTTTTTGGTAGAGCATTAATCTACTTGGCCGAAAATTCATCTTGTTGGTAGAAAATTAAGCTTGCTTGTTAAAAATTCAACTTTTTGGTTGAAAATTTAACTATTTGGTAGAAAATTCATATTCTTTGTTAAAAAGTCGTCTTTTTGGATGGAAAATTATTCTTTTTGTTGAAAGGTCAACTTTTTAGTTGAGAATTCAACTATCTTGTTAAAAATTAATCTTTCTTGATTAAAAATGATCTTTTTGTAAAAAATTCATCTTTTCCCATTAAAAAGTCTACTGTTTTCTGAAACATTAGACCATACATACCAGCATACATGGTAGACAAGTCATCTTTCTTGGTTTAAAATTAACTTTTGAAAGAAGAATTCAATTGTCTGCTGAAAAATTGGTCTTTTTGTCTTAAAAATGCAAATATTTGATAAAAAATCTAATTTTTTCGAAATTTGAACTATTTTGTTAACTGGAAAAATTTTCCATGAGACAAGAAAGTGGCTTGGCGCTGTCAGGCCTTCAAAAAAAGTATCCTAGCGACGCCAGGTCCTGCCAGGCGTCCACTACACCACTGGGTATAATTATAAACTTATTCTTATACAAAAAAATGATCTGGTTTTCTTAAGAGTGCAGCATTGAAGGAATTGGGACAATATGCCACACTCAGCATGACCGTGACTGCACAGATAGAAAAGGGGATTAAAGATTGGCTAACACAATGTAAATCTCAAGAAGAGCGAGTCCTGTAAGTATCATGACATTTTTGTGGTAATAATAATGGATAATTTCTTGCAATGATTAAAACTTTCACTTCGCATTCCAGAAACAAGGCAAAAGCTGCAGAGGAAAAAGAACGAAGGATGCAGCTAGAAATGGAGGAGTCTCCCGATGAAGAATAGGATAGAAAGAAGATCGGCGGATATTTTTATTCTTAACTTTAATTAAAATTATTTTTCATAAAAACGCAAAAAACAGAACTTAAAGTAGCAGCGTTGTAAATTTTGTTTTCCATCACAACCTGAAATATTTAGTTTAATTTTTCGAAATTGCTTAAAACAAAGCTAATTTTTGTGTTATTTTAAGCATAGAATGTATGAGTAATACTTACATTTTAAACAACCTGTATGGCAGCACTTATCACAACTATTATCTGTCCATCAAAACTAAGGTTTTTGGAGTCACTTTAAGAAAAAAGAAATATTTTATCATCAGGGTGTATCGAAAATAAAGAATTCTGTAATTCAAAATCGTCTCTACGCGAAAAAGTAGCGTGTGGGGGTCTTTAAAAGGAATCACTAATTTTGAATCAATATGTATGCAGCTTGTATATTCATGGTCTAAATTTTTTTTCAAAAATTTCTACCTCAACAGAGTTTGAAAATTTTCTAGAGTTTCAAATTTTTCTACATTACTGGAAGTTAAAAAAAGACTTCCTAATTTGTTGCCGATTTTAGTGACTCATTTTCTGTGAGATAATTCCTATTTAAATCACCCCTGTTTTGGGAAAAAAATCTAACACCTGCGTCAATAGGAGAATATTTTGGGTTACTTGAAAACTTTGCAGTGACAAAAATGAACTAGAAAAAAAATGATTGCCAAGACCCAGAAATCGAAATTGGAAATACAGCTAATTTGTAATATCTAAATGTCGAATTATGGATATTGGCGATTGGAAGCGATTGTCACTGGGAAGTTTTCAGGTACCCCAAAAAATTATTTTCCAATTGACACAGGAGTTAAAATTGTTTTCTGAAAATACAAGTGAAGTAAATAGGAATTCTATGTTTCAAAATTAATAATTGAATTCCGCGAAAAATCGGGAAGACTTTTTTCGCCTCCAGGAATGTAAAAAGCCTGCAAACAAGAAATTTTTCAATATTTTTCGATTCCAGGTAATCGATTCTTTTTTTTTAAATTAATTATACTTTGTTAGGATCTCAATGCGCTACTTTTTCCCGTAGTGACGATTTCGAATTGTAGATTTTTTTATTTTCGGCCAACCGTATTAATCATATATAACTTCGGCTAATTATCATCACTGTGATATTTCCGGTGTTTAAAACATCCTTTGGACACAATTGTTAATAGATAGATAAACGTTTATTTTTTAGCCTGCTGGCCTTAAAAAATTGACTTGCTTACACTTCCATTTTTTTACAGAATTTTCTTACAACTAACCCTTAAAACTAACATCCTTCCACACCTTATATCTAACGCCGCTCGCTCTTATCGCATTGCCTTCCTCGCTTCGCCTCCCCTCGCTCGCATGTCCCTACTTTCTTGCTTGCCTCGCATTACCAAACTCTGCCTCCGCGACTAATACCTAATACTTATCTACTATTTACAATATTTACAATTACTTATATTTACTTCCTCCTCTATTTACAATCTTTCCTTCTCCATTCCTCTTCCTCCTTCCTTCTCTTCTTCTCCATCTTTCCCAATACTCCCTTCACCCATTCTACTGCCCTTTTGTCCCCCCTTTCATGCATTAATACCTCCATGCTTATCCCACTCCTTTCCACCTCCACGCACTCCTCCAACCAGTGCTCCACTCTTGCCTCCCCTTTCCCACATAGTTCACACATCCTCTTTTCCCTAGCGAGCCAGAACCTATTGAAACCCTCCATGCACCCACATCTCATCCTCGCTATAAGCTCCTGACTTCCTTTCTCTCCTTTCTCACACAAATATTACGCTCTCGCCCTTGGCATAATCCACACATAGTTCCCATTAAACCTTGTCTCTCTTATTCTCTCTTCCCCTGCTGTCTTCTCTCTCCCCATGCTGTTTTTCTTAACCGACTCATATACCTTCCTTCCTTCCTCATGCATCCTTCTCAATTCATCCATATGCAGTCCATTCGTTCTAAAATACCTTTCTCTTTCAACCTCCATCTTCCCACCCCCTCTCCTGTTCTCCTTCTCCCACCAACAATCCCTAACCAGCTTACTTCCCCCCTCTTCCAAAAATTTCTCCTCATATTTACACGCTCGACTCCCCGCTAGAATCCCTACACTCGTTCTCCCCGTCTCCCTCCTGACAATATAATTAGGCGTGTTCCTTGCCAACCCCAGTGTCCACTTTACATATCTCTCCTGTATCCTATTTACCTCTTCGCTTTCCTTCCACCCCCACACCTCTACTCCATACAATAGCACACTCATCACTAGTGAGTCAAACAATTTCATTCTCCTTCCAAAATCATCTGCGAATAACTTCTTTCCCAACCCCCACACCTGCCACATCACCACATTTGCCCTCCTCACTCTCTCTTTTATGTGACCATCCACTCCGCCATTCCTCCGAAACAAGAAGCCCAGGTACACAAACTCTTTCACCGCCTGCACCGCCTTTCCCTTCCACTTCCACTGCCCTTCCTTATCCCTTCCACCTCCTTTTCTGAAAACCATAACCTTGGACTTTTCCGCATTCAGTTCTAATTTGTTCTTATCCAGGTATCTTCTCAACCTCTTCATCATTTCCTTTAAGTCCTCCTCGCTTTTTGCCAACAACACTATGTCATCTGCATACGCTAGCGACCAAATTCTAACCCCTCCTATCCTGACTCCTCCTACCACTCCGGCCTCCAGCTTACTTTCCATATCCGCAATTAAAATCGCAAAAAGCGTCGGGCTAAGCGGACACCCTTGTCTTAACCCCCTATCCATCCAGAATCCCTCCGAAATCCCCTGTCCTCCTCTTACCTTATCTTTGGTTTCTTCATATATCTCCCTTACCCTCTCGATCTGGCCTCTCTCCACTCCCCTCTCCTCCATCGCCTCCCACAACCTCCCCCTATCCACCGACGGAAACGCGCCTTTTATATCCACAAAAAACGCGTACACTCTCGACCCCTTCTTCGCTAATTCTCTATCCACCACGTGCTGCAGAACGTAGATATTGTCGATAGTACTCCTACCTGCCCTAAAGCCCGCCTGCGTCTCTGGCAATATTCCTTTCCCCTCGACATCCTTCCGCAGCCTCTCCGCTACTACCATCGCGTATACTTTATACGCCGTATTCATTAGCGTAATCCCCCTATAATTTTCCTGCCTATCCCTCTCTCCTTTCTTATACAGAGGCACTATTAATCCTTCTCTCCACCCTCGTGGGAATCCCTCCCCCCTCCATACTTTCTTCACTACCTCCTTCAGCCTCTCCCTAACCTCTTGTGTACTAAACAGCCATGCTTCGTTCTCTAGCCCATCCAGCCCTGCTGATTTTGACCTTTTTAACTTCCTTATCTGTTTCTCTATCTCCTCGTCATTCAATTCCTCCATCTCTGCCTCCCCCGTTCTTCTACTCCCATCATCTCTCTTCCTTGAATCTGAGCCCTGAAATGATTCTTTAAAAAACTCCCTCCACTCCTCACTCCCTATCTTGTCGCTTATCCCTACTCTACGCTTCCTAAACCTATTTATTATCTTCCAGACGTCCCCTTCTGTCTTAACATTTCCTAACTCCTCCTCCAGCTCTTTCTCCTTTTCCTGTTCTTTCTTCTTACACATCAATCTAAACCCCTTCCTCATTTCTACGTACTCCTCCCTTTTCGCAGTACCCTCTTTCCACTTCTTATACTTCCTCTTCACCTTTCTTTTCATCTTTTTACATTCCCTATCCCACCACGGCTTCACCATTCCTTTCTTCTCCTTTTTGAATACCTTCTTTTGCACGCACCCTTTCACTTTCTCTTTTAAATCCTCCCATATCTCTTCCACCGTCTCCCCTTCGAAGCGTACCTTCCCTAACTGCTCCTTATATTTCTCTATCGCCTCTCTCGTCCAGCTAACCCTCTCCCTCGTCGACACTTCTTCCCCACCTTGCCTTCCGCCGTTCTCACGCCTTATCCACAACCCTAATGGCTGATGGTCTGATTCTACCCTCCCTTCTACTGCGAATCTCTTCATCTCCTCCCACCCTTGCATATTCATAACTACATAATCTATTACCGTTACCCCCACCTTACCTACGTATGCGTATTCTCCCTATTCGTCCCCAGTTGCCATACCATTTGCCACCGCCCAGCCTCTATCCTCCATCCAGTCCCTTAGAATCTCCCCCTCCTTATTTATTAACCTATCTTTCGAATTCCTTTCGAAGCTCTCCCCTTCCCTGTAAAGGCCCCCTTCCCTCCCCAACCTCGCGTTAAAGTCCCCACCTAGTACCACCATACCCTCTTCTCTTTCACCTAACAGGTCTTCCACCCTTTCTTTAATTCTTTCCATCCCATCCTTATTGTACACTGTCACAAACTTACACATTACCCCTCCTATCTTTACTTTCCTCATTTGCACTCCCTCCCCCTCTTCCTCTCCGTGAGCTTCTTCTTCTAATCCATCTCTAATCCCCGTTATAATTCCCCCACTAGCCCTTCCTTTCTTCTTCACTCTGACCGCCTCCTGGAGTCTCCACCTATACCCCCTTGGCAGCTTTGGCTCTATTTTATCCCATTCCTTTCTTTCCACCCACGTCTCTACCAGTCCTACCACATCAAATTCCTGGATATACCTCCAGAACTCCTCATCCTTCTTCTTTACCCCTGCTACGTTCCAGTAAAGCACCTTCACAACTCCTCTACCCTGCATTACCCCCACCCCCCTACTTTCTACGAAACAAATTCCCCTGCACTTCCTTCAACACCTCTTTCTCCTCGTCCCAGACCCACATTTTCTCGTTTATTTTTATTTTCCGATATCCTACCTTCGCCGATCTCCCTTCACTCCTCTCCCTCCTAGCCCTGTCGTACAGCATTCTCTGTACATCCGTTTCCTTTCTCATCAAATCGTGATCGATGAAAACTTCCTTATCCTTTATCCTATTTTTATTTCTCATTACCCCCAATTTTTCTTCCCAGCTCTCCAACTCCACAACCGCCACTTCTTTCTCCTTCCTCCCCTCCAACTTAACTTTCCCTACCCTGCCTTTATCCCACCCTATGCTCTGTAGCAGCGCTTCCACACCCTCCCTTTCTTCCCCGCTCTTCATCTTCAACCCTCTGCCTTCTCCTTTCTCTCCATTCTCAACTCCATTGCCCTTATCCTTTCCCTATCCGCCCTCTCCTCCTTTTCATTCCTACGCTCTCCCACTTTCTCTTCTATCATATTCCCTACCCTCTCCCAAATACCTTTAATCTCGCCCCCGCTACCCCCGACTCCTATTTCCATTTCCGTCCTGCCCTCCACCTTCTCAAGCCTTTTTTCCGTCCTTTCTTTCCACGCCCTAATCTCCTCTTCCATCTGTTTTATTTTAACTTCTTTTTCTTTTCTTTCCCTCTCTAACCCATCTACTCTCTCTCTCAGCTCTTTCACCTCCTTTTCCCATTTCTCATCTCTGATTCGCAGGTCTTCCCTCATACCTTCCATCTGCTCCTTGGTCCCCCTTACGTCCTCCCTCAGCCCCCTGATCTCGCCTAACAACATCCCGAGAGCCTCCTTTTCCAACATCCCCTCCATTTTTTTGGGGGGTGACCTCGGTGTTATCCCGCTTTTTTTAAACGGGCTCTCGACCTCGCTTTTCTCCGGACTCTCTTGGCTGTCTCTCTTCCTTTTCAAGAGATCCTCCCCGTCACTTGCGCTTGACGCTCTCTCCCTTACCTTCTCGCTTCCTTCGTTGCCACCGTCCCGATTTCTCCCTCTCCCCGACGCACCGCTCGACACCGGGCGACGCGTTGTTGGCCGTCGTGGCTTGTGGAAAATTCCCTCCCCGTCGGTTTCACTACCAGCACTGCCAGTACTCTCGCTGCCCACCTCCCGCTCTACCGCCGGTAACTGGGACCTATCCATGCAGTACCTGCCGCAACCGACAGATGTCTCTGCCAAATGTTGGCGTCTTTCGCCGCCAAATTTTCCTTTTTTTTCGCCTTTTTTTTCAATTCCTCAGTCCCTGCATACACCTCTTTCTCTCCCTTAGCATCCCCTAACTTTTCGAGAACCACCCTTGAACCCTCGAAAGCCCAGGACTCCTGACCACGCACTCCCCCGATTACTTGCCAACCTAACCTCACGTTCCCTATCTAGCTAGATACCACCTCTCACCCTCGCTGAAACTCACTTTTTATCTCCCCAATTCACCCCACACAACCCTACTCACCTCCTCGGCTTCCACCCTCACACTCCACTCACACCTTCCACACAAATTCCGTAAAATTCTCTCTCCACCTGTCACTAAACACGTTCTCACTTCCGCCACCAACATGCAAGTCCACAATTGTTAATAAGTACCGGCGTTGTAAATTTTGTTCTAATTGACAACTTGAAATCTTCGTTTTATAATTTTTCCATTAAGAAAGTCGCTTATCTAAGTTAATCTTTGTGTTAATGTATAATCGAATTTTCATGTAAGACTTTTTATCCTTTGCACAGGCCTATATCAGCGCTTCATTGTTAAGACTCTGTCTTAACAATGATCAAAAAATGTATTTCTCATTGAAACAGTATTCAAAATTTATCAACTATTATTCATTTCCTTTCTTATTTAATTACCAACGCAATTTACAATGATTTAAAATAATTTTTAGAGCCTGTCCAAATTATTTATTAATAACATTTCCTGAATCATTTTTCTCAACATTGCGTGAACATTTTCAACAAATATTGTCTGAGTATTGTTGCCGAAACTTTCAGGAAACTTGCCAGGCAATCTTCCCTCAATATATGTACATTGGCAACATTCCCTGACAAGCGGACATTTTGATGGCTCCACGAACCTTGCCCTAACCTCTCAGTGCAATATTACGAACCTTGAACTGCAAGTTTCAGGAAATATTCAACGAATTTTTTGTGCTATCTGGGTTTGTTCACTAATTTTTTTACAACAATGCGAAAAAGTTTGTTATGCAGATAACACTCACATACTGCATTCTAAATGAGCTGCTTCCCGGATTCTGACAATTTAAAGTCAGATGAAAAAATTTCGAACAAAATGGCAACCATGAAAAGAGAGTCGCATTCTGACTCTGCCGGCCTGAAGGCTCTTTTACCAAAGATATTATAAACGTAGATGCGGTGCGGGCTTAGTTACCCGCGATAAATATAGACGGCGCGTCCGGCGAAAATTGTCAGCTCCCCTCTACCCTCCACTACTCCCCGATAGCACTCATCGATATAGTTTGCCAACAGCCACTTGGAGCGCTGTAAGAAACTCTCATCATACTCCTCGAAGTGCACTGATGGTAACTAGCTCGGACAAAAACCATTCAAATTGAAAATAAATTCCCAATTAAAACATTTTTACAATTTTATAAATCTTTCAAAATGTTTTGATATATTTTTGGGACGACTGAAAAATCCCGAATAATAAAATTCCCGAAACTGTAAACTTCCCGAAATTATAAAATTGCCGAAATCTGAAAATTCCCGAATAATAAAATTCTGGACAGTTTACAATATTACCGAATTTGAAAATTCCCGAATAATAAAATTTCAGTTAGAATATTGTCGAATAATAAAACATACAAACTAGAAAATTCCCGAAATTAACCAATTAAGAAAATGGTTTTTTAATAAATATTATTTATTTATTAAAAATACAATTATAAAATATGTTTATCATAGAATTTTTTAAATGTTTAATTTTTATAAAATTATTGTTTGAATTTAAAATAACAATCATTGTATAAAAATGTTATAAAAAATAAAATTAAAAACACGTGCGCTTCGAACAAAACAAACTTTGCAGGCTTTAATTCAGCACTGACTTATCTCGAAGTTTCTTTTTATTTTAATTTTTTAAAATTAATAATTCGATTTTTGAGAACGTTTTTTGTGACTTTTAAAAAATACAATGCACATTTTCAAACAACATTTTTTATCCAGAAATATTTTTTTTCAATTATTGTTTTTTTTTTTTAAATTCAAACAATATTACATAAACATAATTAAAAAATGTATGTATTTCTGGATGAAAAATTGTGTTTGAAAATGTGCATAGTATTTAAGAAAAATACGAAAAACGTTCTCAAAAATTGAATTTTAAATTTAAAAAAAGAAATAAAGAAAATTAATTCCGATATAAATCGGTGCTGAATTGAATCCTGCAAATTTGTTTGAAAAATGCTATTTGGTTTGAAGAAAATTCGGAGAGAACATTTTTTTTCTTTCAAAGCGCACGTATTTTTTATTATTTTTTTTTTAATACAATTTTTATACAATTATATTGTTCTTTTAAATTCAAACAATAATTTAAAAAAATTTAATATTAAGAAAATATATTGGATAAAAATATTTGATTATTGTATTTTTAATAAATAAATAATATTTATTGAAATACAATTTTTTCATGTTTAAATTTGTGAATTCCATAATTGGGGAATTTTTTTTGTGGATATTTTCTGTCGGGAATTTTCCAGTTCGGTAATATTATAAACTGTTCGAAAATTTTATAATTTTGGGAATTTTATTATTCGAAAATTTACCAATTCGGCAATTTAATAGTGTCGGAGATTTCATTTTTCGGGATTTTTCAGTCATCCCTTTCGGGATTTTTTTATTCGTCCCATATTTTTATACTTTCTTTTAAAATTATGTAATTTTTCAAAATAAAATGTCAGAATTTAATTTCGAAATCATCAAAAGTATCAATTTTCTTTTAAATTCTTTGAAACCTTTTCAAATTATTTTTGAAATTTTTGTCGGAACTTTTAAGTATCTTTTAAAGTGATTCCCATTTTTCCTAAACTTTTTGTAAAATCCTGCGAAAGAAAATTGCCTCAAAAGCTTCCATATTTTTTTCAAATTTAGTAAGTCTTTTGAAATATTTGAAAATATTTTTAAACATTCTCCTAAAGTTATGTTCTTTTTCAAAATAAAAAATCTTTTTAAATCTCCCAGAAATCTTTTTAACAAAATTTTCTTACATTTTTCAAAATTTTTGAGAAGCTCCAAATTTTTGTTGTTGGAAACATTCAAAAACCTCCAACTTATTCGAATTTTTCCTAAATTAATCGTTGTTCAACTATTATTTACAAATCAAAATTCAACACTTTTACTTTCAAATTACAAATTAAAAAAAAAGAAAAATTATAATTGTAACATTCAAAGTTTAAATTTATCACTCTGAAATTGTGAAAATTCAGTTTCGAATTGTTGAGTACTGAAATTTTTATTTTTTTTTAATTTAAAAATGCCAAATTGAATGGATTAAAAGTGGAATATTTTATACTAAAACAATACTTGAAATTGAATAAAGGCATTTATTTATGAATCTATTAATTTGAAGTGATTTTTAAATTAAATATTGTTTATGAAGACTCAATCGGATGTTTACATTTGTGTAGCTACTAAGGCTTTCGAATTTAATTAGGTCAAATTTTAACGTTAAAACATGTAAATTATATAATTTTGAACAGATCCAGAATAGTCTTGTAAAATCAATTACTGTTCAATTTTTAATACTCGAGTTACATTTCAGTTTCTAAAAGCATGAGTTATGTTATATTTACAGCTGATCAATTAAAAAAGTTTTGTTATTTTCCGGTCAAAAAATACATTCACTTTCATTTCCCGATTTTTCCCGGTCGCGAGTCTAGCTCAATTTAGAACAACTTTCATGTATTTGAAAAATTAATTTTTCAGTTCTAACTTCCGGGACAATCATTTTATTCCTTGAAAGATTTTCTACAATTCTCGTGGTTAATTTTTTATTTTAAGAAATGTATGTAAAAATTATACTATTTTTATTTTTACAAACAATATTTTTCTTCAATAAAATTGTTGTAATAAAAGCGTTTTGAAGAGTTTTTTTTAATCTTTCGAGAAATAAAATAAATATTTATAGATCGACCAAGGTTAATATTCTTTACAAAATTTTCCTTCAATCTCATTTTTTCCAGTTGTTTTTACTATAGCACAATTTAGGTTTGTATATTTGGGCGAAGAAATCCGTTGTATAGTTTGACAAATATTCTTTATAAATCAATATTTTGTACAGAAAATTACCTTGAGTGGCCTTTAATTATTATTTTATAAACGTAAAAAAAACAGATATCAATGTTTTATATGAAAAACACAATCCATGAGTGACAGAACGAAATCAGGAACAATAATAATGTCAATTTATTCAGAAACAAGCACTTTGAACAAAATTGACCTTGGGCGAACATTAAATATATATTTTTCAATTTTGCCAAAACTCAGGTGTTATTTTCTCACAGAAAAAAATAATTTGTGGGGGTGCTGAATTATTAAACTAGCTGTGAATTCGATCTCGAGTGTTTCCACTTTCATTGTATTTATAATTATATGGTGCTCATTTCACGAACACTTTGCTTACCGTTGGCAAATGTATTTGCTTCCTCATAGAGGAAGCATTATTTATTTATTTTTTCAATAATAGAAAAACCAAAGTCTTCATTTTGCTCAATTTAAAAATAGAAATTTACAAAAAATACAAAATTACAGAAAAATACAAAAAGTTTTTAAATACAAAGACAAATCAGACAAATAAAATGTTGTATT
The DNA here is from genome assembly GCA_932195095.1 of Andricus curvator. NCBI lineage: Eukaryota > Metazoa > Arthropoda > Insecta > Hymenoptera > Cynipidae > Andricus > Andricus curvator. Next base: position 30,421 of record CAKNYM010051781.1, on the reverse strand, counting down.
CGAAATGATAATTTTTCAAGCTGGAAAAGGGAAGGAAAAAGTTCTGTCGCACCCTATCCCTCTTCCAGCTCAGTGATTTCTTTACAAAAATTGTCAGAATTTCTCTATTTGAAAATTTATAATGAAAAAGTCTTTTCTATTCATGCGTCAACTTTGAATTATGTCTATCAAAAAAGCTTTTCTGTTTAAAACAGATGATTCAAATATTATAAATGAGCATAACTTCCCTACTCTTTGATAAAATGTATTAATATTGTAAGTCAATCGAATCATCTCGAACCAAGGAATCTTTTCTATTCTTGCATCAACTTTGAATTATGTTGAAGAAAAAAGGTTTACTATCAAAAACCGTATTTTAAAATATTATGCATTACCATAGCTTCCTTACTCTTCAATAAAATGTATTTATATTATAGGTCAATCGATTCAACTTGAATCAACACATCTTTTCTGTTCTTGCATCAACTTTGAATTATGTCACTGAACAAAGTTTTACTATAAAAACCCGATTTTCAAAATATATAACTTACCATAACTTCCTACTTTTAAATAAAATTTATTAATATTATAGGTCAATCGATTCGTCTCGAACCAAGGAATTTTTTATATCCATGCATCAACTTTGAATTATGGTACTGAAAAAAGTTTTACTATAAAAAACCGATTTTCAAAAAATTATTGAGTGCTAAAAAAAATGCAATGAATATTTTTAGAAATCCTTTGGTCAGTTTCAAGATATTAGTGAGGAAAATAAGCTCTCCAAATTTCATCAATTTATGTGCAACGGTTTTCTAGTTATCGTGTTCACAAAAAAGTGTGACATCCACACACACACATCCGGACAATTATTTAGAACATTGTATTAGACATTTTTACATTAAGGAAGGTTTAATTAAATGAATTTAAAAATTTTGGAAAATGTTACCATTACAAAGCATCCTGTAGGAGGATGCAAAAATAAATAGAACATGAAAAAGCACCTTTTTAAAGAGCTTTTGAAACTAAACATTTGTTCAGTTTTTTCAAGCACTTCTAATTTTCAATAGTCCTACTTTTAAATTTATCTAATGATATACGGTTTAAGTCGTTCTAAAATAATTATTCAAGTATTAAAAGACGTTCATTTATAATTCTGCAACTTCAAACGATTTTAATTTGTAACTAAATAATTTGAAATGTTTCAATTTAAAATTATCGAACACTTTCAATTCAAATATTCTTGCATATTAAAATAGCTTCAAATTTCAAATTATTCAATATAGTCTACTTTTTCATGTTTGACCTACAAGTATTCAGTTTTGAAGGTTATAAATTACAATTGTGAAAAACAAGTAAAATATTTTAATTAATTTATGGTTCAAACCAAAAACATTTGTATACTTCAATCTACATGCAGCTGAAAACATTGAATTTAAAATGTGTTGAATTCAAGATATATTTCGAAAAGAAAACTGAAAGTAGAGGATCGACTCTCAAAAGAAGCGACTAAAGTAAGAAAGTATTTTCACATATTTAAAGTTTAAATTTAAACTTTTGACTTTTTCGCGTTGTAGCAATTTCGAATCCCAGAATTTGTTATTTTTAACCTAACTTATAACAAAAATTGTAAAAATTCAAACAATAAGCCTGCATTCTGAAAATGAGGAAATTTTAATGTTCAAATTTAAATTATCAAATTGAAGACTTAAAAATTAAAAAATTTTCAATTAGTGTTTTGTAAATTGTATTAGAATTGTAAAAGAGTATAATTAGTTCGGAATCGAAAGACATACAGCAAAGATATATAATATATTTGCATACAGCTTAGTTATCCGCGCAAAAAGAAATGTTTCAAAAATTTCTTGTTTGCAGAGTTGTTAAATTTTCGGAAGTTTACATTTTGTACATACCTATAGGTATGACCCCTATAGAGATAAAAAAAGATACCCAATTTTTTCTCATTTTAATAACTTTTTTTCTGAGAGATAATTCCTATTAAGGGCATGTGAGACTCCGTCGTGTGGTAAATCAGGTTCAGTTCCCCCGGGTTTTCGTCCACAAAAATTGAAATTTTTTAAAACCGAATTCGGAGATGCTATAAAATAGTCTAACGGACGTCCCCGAACTCTTTTTTAAGGGATAATAACGAAAAAATTTATTCTGCTAAATAAAAATTTTATCTTTGCGAACTATTTTGAGGTTAGGAACGGTTTTCAGCTCTCTGTCACCCCGATAATGTAGGTCTCTGTCGTACCGATGCTGTCGGTAGCACTCAAAAATAATTATAGTATGATTAACTATCTTACCAGCCTAGTTGGTAAGGTAGATATGTAAATTTGAAATATTCGGAAACAGTTTTATTCACTTTTCTTTAATCTTATGTGCACACACTACTGTATCCACGATGTAACACACCCAGCATATCCTGTTTGAGCAATCTTTAAGTTTGAGGTAATTTTTCTTGAAAATCGATTTCAATTAGATTGGCAGTGATATTGCAAAGTCGTACATTTACATTTTATAAAAAATGTAATTGTTATAAACAAATTTCATAAACAAGTTGGCTATTTGTACAATTTTTTAATGTCTGGGGTACTTTTTTTGGAAATTCGTTTCATTGGGTTCGCCATTGATATTCCGAAACAGTACATATGGACATTTTATGAAAAATGTCATTGTTATAAACAAATGGTATAAAGAACTTTACAGCTAGTGCAATTTTTTAAAATTTGAGGTACTTTTTTTTTAATTTGTTTCATTTGGTTTGCAAATGATGTTCCGGAATAGTAAATCAACACTTCATGAAAAATGTGTTTGTTATAAACAAATGGCGTCAACAAATTCGCTGTTTGTGCAATTTTTAGAATTTTGAGGTACTTTTTCTTGGAAATTTGTTTCAATTAGTTTGCCACTGATATTCTGAAGTAGTATATTGACATTTTATGAAAAATGTCATTGTTATGAACAAATTGCACAAACAAGTTCGCTATTGGTGCAATTTTTTAAAGCTTTAGGTACTTTTTGGAAATTTCTTTCATTTGGCTGACCAGTGATATTCCGGAACAGTATATGGACATTTTATGGAAAATGTGATTTTTATAAACAAATTACATAAACAAATTTACTGCTGCTGCCATTTTCAAACTTTTAGGTACTTTGTTTTTTAAATTTGTTTCATTTGGTTTGCAAATCATGTTCCGGAATAGTAAATTTACACTTGATGAAAAATGTGTTTGTTATAAACAAATAGCATCAACAAATTCGCTGTTTGTGGAATTTTTGGAAGTTTGAGGTACTTTTTATTGGAAATTTGTTTGAATTAGTTCACCACTGATATTCCGGAGCAGTAAATTTACACTTGATGAAAAATATGTTGTTTTTTTTAATAAACAAATGGCATAAATAAATTCGCTGTTTGTGCAATTTTTTGAAGTTTGAGGTATTTTTTCTTGCAAACTTTTTTCAATTGGTTTGCCAGTGATAGTCCAGAACAGTACATTCACATTTTATGAAAAATTAGTTCATGCATTTCAAACTTTTCATTGTATTGAGTAGGTAACCCGCGTGTGTACATACCGGGGTAACCGGGGTATGCACACAAGGGTTACTCAAATTCCGTGAATAATCAGGAATATGGAATTTATCAAATGCAGGGTGTGACGGGATATCCATGCAAGTGCCATTTTTAAAAAAACGTTTCTTATTGGCTTCAAATTTCTTTAGAATTCCACCGTATTGATATCTAGATTGTTAAAACAGTTTTTATTTAAACAATTTATTTAAATATACGGGTCAATTTTTCGCTCAACCCAGTTGATTATAGAGTATAAATATACATTCTATACCACGTAATTGTGCACATGCACTATAATTCATCTATAAATTTTTGTGCTATTATTTTTCCAATGAGTTGATGACACCAAAATGTATTTAAGGTGTTAAAAAATTTTAAAAGTTGTCATATATTTTATGTAAAAGAGTCAATTTAAAAAATGAAAACTTTGGATCATGGTTCTCTCGTGACAACCTTCAAATGAGTCACACACATGCAAAGTGTGACAGCTTGTTTTTCCATTCAAAAATTGTTTATCACATACATGCAGTGTGATTTATTGTGTCTTTGGCAATAGACAGTATTTTGAAATCAAAGGGTTTGTGTTTTATAGGGGAAAGGTGTTCAAAGTTCTTCATTGTTTCCAATTTGTGGAGAAAAAGTTCCCACTCCTAAATTTTGCATCGTATTCAATAAATAAATACGTGTATATTGGATACTTTTTTGATTCCCTGTATACCGTTCCCCTAGACTTATTTCTTCCAGTCACACGCATGCAAAGTGTGACTGAAATCACTTTTCTGTCACAGTGAGCCTCAACCAACTTTAACCAAAAAAGATATTTCAAGAAGTTTTTTTCGGAATATTATTCTTACACAGTATGCACTTTTTTACTCAGGGATTGTTAAAAACTAAATATAGAGTTGAAACAGTTTGACAAATTTTTTTGTAAAATTATAACTGTTAAATCTACAAAGGGTATATTCTTTTGTGTAAAAGGTTATTAAAAAATTATATTACTAGACTTTTTTGCAGAATTTTCTCCTCGGATGATGTTCGGATATTTTTTCCATGCAATTAAAAAAATGGTGGTAGCGCTTTTTTCAGAATGGAATTTTCATTCTTATTTTTTTTTAATTTCTGGATTTTAAATAAAATATGCTTCTTTTTCCTTAAAAGGTAAGTAAAAAATTATCATGAAATTTTGTTCCAAAATGAGAATTGCGTAATCTAAAGAGGTTTTTGTATATTAAAAATAACCTTTCATCACGGCAAAAGTTCTTGAAACCTTTTTCAATCACCAGTTCATCTCTTAAAATTTTGAAAAAAAAAGTGCGGAAAAAATTTTGTATCGTGATTTTTCTCTGTTAACAAGTAATTTTACGGCAACATAAAAAAGTATCCAATAAATATCATTCAAGTTGATAGATCTTTTGGTTAAAGTTGGTTGAGGCTCACCGCACCGTGCTATGCATGTTTCAGAAACGCTAAGAAAGTTTTAATTTTTCAAAATACTTTTTGCTTAGCATAGCATAACATTGCATAGCATAGCAACATTTTCATGAGTATTGTCCTCAGGGTTCTCAATATTTTGCCTCGCATGAGACATATAAAACAAATCACCATGCAAAATATGAGATCGGTGAACTTAATAGTTTCCGAGTTTCTAAGTACTTTTTAATATTATCGATTTGCTTTCACCAGATACTCTTGAAAGAATATTTGTAAATTCATAATAATAGTTCAAAAGATAATTCATAATAGTTTTTGCGCTATTTGTGCCGAGGTGGCCAAGGGGGAAGAGTCGAATGGACTACATTATTATCTATTTTAATAGCAACACCTTTATGAGTATTTGCACAAGAGTTTATTTCAAAATTAATACTTAATACTCGCTAAGTGGTTGTCCTCCTCATAAATGTGATTGCGTTCCAGTGATCCGATCCATGGGGTGAAGCAAATTTGCGACCGCTCAGGAATGAAAAATTTGCCTGGAAAATATTGGAATTAAGTTAGATTTAAAATTATTTCCGGAAATATTTGACATTCCTCCAAATCTGTGGAAAAGTTCTCTGAAATTTATTAAATCTCTGGAAATTCTTTGGAATTCATACCTTATAATCACCTAAAATCTATGAAATCGGTAAGAAAGCCTTGCAATTTAATTTAATTATTTTTCAACGTTCTCTGGAAGTCCCTTGAAAATTTTGGAAATCCTACACAAATCTTTGAAATCCTTTGCAATTTGTTAAATCTCTTTGAATTCTATCAAATCGCTAAAAGTCCCTTGAATATAAATTAAGTTGAACATATTCGTTAAATTTATCTAAAAAACCAAAGTTTTAAATCCGTACAAATCTTTGAAAACTTTTGTAATATTTGGAATCGCTAGATACCCAAAAATCTTGCATTCCCTTATCTCTCCCGAAACACTCTCGTTTTCAACCCATAAGATAATAAAAAAATAAATAAATGCCCTAACTTCCAGACCTGCATTTTTTTGGGATTAGCATTGTTCCATTTGATGTCCAAAGATACCTGAAAATGTTTGCTTCCCCTATCTCTTCTGGAACACCCTCCTTTTC
>CAKNYM010051781.1:0-24294 GCA_932195095.1 Andricus curvator | reverse complement strand
TGAAAATTCGATAAAAATCCCAAAAAATGACCTAACTTCCAGACCTAACATTTTATAGATCAGAATGGTTCCATTTGATGTCTAAAGAGAGCCGAAAATTATTCGTTTCCCCTTCTCTTCCCTTGAAGCAACATAGTGTCGTGTTATATTTACAATATTAAATCGAGGGGAGAACTATTTTCGAAATCTGGTATACAATATCTCCGTAAGATCACGTTATATCCTTCTAAATTTTTTTAAGTAACCTGAAAGCTTTCAAATCCATTGAGTACCTTTCAGAACTCATGAAATCTGTTGAGATCCTTGAACAATTCCTGGAAAACTCTTGAATTTTTTTAAATCCCTTGAAATCCATCGGAATCCTTAGAAATGTTTGAAATATCATTAAAAAATGGAAAAATCTAATGTATTGGCTTGTTCATTTTTTGCAGGCTGTACACAAATTGAAAAAGATAATGCTAAATTAAAAGTCATAGTAAAAACAAATGACTTATCTAGGCCGTCGGTGGTTCCAGGAAAAGTAGCTTGCTCTCTTCTCGTATCATAGACACTTAGGATTCATGATACTGACAGTCTCGCTCAAATCGCCTTGATATCTTTCTTCACTGACCAATCTTGCAGGCAATAGAATGCATGCCTTCATTTTGCGCGTCTAAATTCAAATGGAGACTGTTTGCGTTGGTCAAGTTGTTGGCAATGCGTATTACTGGATCAGTTGGAATGACACATTCTTTATAGAGATCTGATACTATTCCAACGATTTGGTCCATGGGGTAAAATAGATCAGGCCTGTCCAGAAAGGGGAAATCGAATCAATCGTCACATATTCCCATTTACATATTCCCTCTTCACAGGTCCAGAGGCTTGGGGGGTGGTCGCTCTCCTGAAGTTGGACAGGTCGAAACCTCACGATTCAGAAGTTTGCCTGGAAAATATTGAAATTAAGTTAGCTCTGAAAGTATTCTTCGACATATTTGAAATCCCTACAAATCTGTGGAATCACTAGGAATTTCCTAAAAATTAATTTGTCTCACTTATTACTAATTACCCCCTTTTCAGAACAAAATCTACTAAGCAGAACTATTTTGTTAAATATTCATTTTTTTGTTTGATGATTCATCATTTTAGTTGATTTTTTAAATTCAAAATTCAACTATTTTGTTGACATTTTTTGTAAACATTTTTTGTGAATTATTTTTTTCTAACTGAAATTTTAACTGTTCCATGTTTGGTTGAACATTCATTTTCTTCAGTTAAAAAATTCTTGATTGAGAACTATTTGATTGAAAATGTATGTATTTTTTTTAAATTAATCTTTTCTGGTATAAAATTGATATTTTTGGGTCAAAACTAGTTTTTTCTCATTGAAACTTCATTTTTTAACTGAAAATGTAAATTTTTCATGTTTGTTTTAACATCAATTTTCTTCAATTTAAAATTCAACTATTTGTTTGAAAATTTCTGTATTCTGTTGAAAGTATTTCTTTTGTGGTAGAATATTAATGTTCTTGGCGACTAAATCACCTTTCTGGTAGAAAATTTCACTAAAGGGTTGAAAATTCCATTAAAAATTAAAATATATGTTCGAAAATTCATGCATTTTGTTAAAAATTATTCTCTTTCGATAGAAAAAAGTTTTTTTTTAAAGTGAAAATTAATTTTTCTTTGGCTGAAAATTAGTGTTCTCGTTGAAAATGTATTTTTTATACTAAAAATTCAATTCAATTTGTTGTCGAAAATATTTTTTATAGACATTAAATCTTTTTGGTAAAAAATTCATGTGTGTGGTTGAAAATTGAACCATTTCGTAAAAAACTTATTTTATTTGCGTAAAGCTTACTTCTGAAACTGAAAATTAAACTATGCTATTTTGGGTTTAAATTTTTTTTTAGTTGGTAATTCATCTATTTTGTTGAAAATTATTCTTTTTTGATAGAAAATGAGTCTGTTTATTGAAAATTATTTTTTTTCCGACTGAAAATTTAACTATTCTATTTTTCGTCGAAATTTTTTTTCAATAGACATTCCGGATTTTTGGATGGAAATTCATCTGTTTGGTTGACAATTTAAGTATTTCGGTAAAATTTTATTTTATTTGGATAAGAACATATTTCTCTAAATGAAATTCAAACGATTCTATTTTTTGTTTAAAATTCATCTTTTTTATTTGACAAGTCATCTATTTTGTTGAAAATTAAATTTTTTGGTATCAATATGGCAACGGCCATACCACGCTGGAAACACCAGTTCCCATTAGATCACTGAAGTTAAGCAGTGTTGGGCGCGGTTAGTACTTGGATGGGTGCCCGTCTGATACTACTGCGTTGCTTTTGGCGGTGGTGGGTGTGGTGAGCCCACACTTGTAGTTATTTACTACAAGAAACTATCCACCTAGAAACACTACCCGAATCGGGTAGTGTCACGCTTACCCCTTGAGGCTCGCCGAAAGGGAAATGGCTTAATGGTATATAATATGACCTTCTTTTTTGAGAATTCAACTATTGGGTAGAAGTTAAAATATTTAGATGAAAATTGAACTATTTCGTTGAACATTTAATCTTTATGGTTGAAAATTCATCGGTTTTGTTCAAAATTTAACTATTTCTTTGAAAATTCTTTTTATTTGGTTAAAAACTTATTTCTCTTTTCTTTTATTAAATTGTAAATATAACTTGAATATTGTTGCGGTCTGAAATATTAAATGTTTAACCCATTCAATTTTAAAATTTGCAATCAACAGATAGAACAATTGTTAATGTGAAGGGTGAAACACAGTGAAACACGTATTGACAATTAACAAACTGATGGTTTATTCAAGATATTACATAGGACCCGACAGAGATGCGTTCGGTACGTTACCTCAATGTAAACTGAACTGTAGACTCGTAGGGGCGTACACGTGATCTCAAAGGGCCAGTGCCCACGGGTGTATCAAGTTAGGGTGCAATCTCAATACTTCCCCTCAATCGTGGGTGTGCAGCATCTCGGTCCAGGCGATGAGACTCCCAGTCCCAACTTGTGTCTCTCGTGCTTGGATCCTACCAATCCTTTGGTGAGGACATCGGCTGTCATCTTCTCCGAAGAAATATATTTTATTTCGACGTGACCATGTTTCAGAGCATCTCGAACAAAGTGGTGAAGTATGTCAATATGCTTCGATCTTGAGTGAAACACATGATTTCGGGCTAGTTTTTGAGCAGCCTGATTGTCATTATAAACTAGAGTTGGTTTATTGACTGGCAAACCGATTTCACTCATAAATCGACGAAGGTAGATGGCTTCTTTGGCAGCCTCAGTGAGTCCCATATACTCAGCTTCCGTACTGGAAAGTGCCACTGTCCTTTGCTTTTAGCCTCCCAGCTAATGGCTGCTCCAGCAAATATAAAAGCAAATCCAGTATATGATCGACGATCGTCCGAGCAACTTCCCCAATCTGCATCCACGTAGCCTTCGAGACACTTTCCGGTTTTCGAGAAAGTTAATCCTCTGTCCAAAGTTCCTTTAAGGTATCTTAAAACCCTTTTAGCAGCTACCCAGTGTTCTCTCGTGTAGCAGGTGTTAAACTGGCTGAGATAATTCACGGCAAATACGATATCTGGACGTGTTCCCACAGCTAGGTACATCAGGGATCCTATCAGTTCACGAAATGGATATTCGCCTAGTTCTTCCTTCGAAATTGATTCTGGTCTGCTCAGCTTGGCACTTGGATCCAACGGAGTCACTACGGGCTTTGAATCTTTCATCCCGAAACGATGCAGAAGACTCTCGGTGTATTGTTTCTGAGTAATCTGAAGCTTTTCCTCGTTTCTGAAAAACTCCATCCCTAGACAGTGTCGAATGTTTCCAAGATCCTTCATTTCGAATTTCTTCTTTAATTCTTGCTTTATTTTGAGCATCCAGTCGGTATTTCTTGAAGCCAGTATCATATCATCCACGTAGACAACGATGATCATCAAATCTTGTCCAGATTTTGCAGTGTATACACATGGATCAGATTCTAAAGGTCTAAATCCCAAGTTCTTGAGTTCCTCGTCCAGTCTTGCGTTCCATTGTCGACCTGCTTGCTTCAACCCATACAGGGACTTTTTTAAAATTAACACCTTATTTTTCTTTTGGATTTCTTGAACCATGCCTTTGACTTCTTCTTTGGTTTTGTTTCTAAATCCCTTTGAATGGATCATCTCCGATAATGCTTCTTCCAAGAAGTTAGGTACTTCCATGAAGATTTCTTCGTCTAATCGTCCATTTAAAAAGGCAGTCGTAACATCCAATTGATGCAAAATGAGATCGTGCTCCACAGCCAGAGACATCACGCTTCTGACTGAGCTTAAACGAGCAACGGGTGCGAAGGTCTCGTTAAAGTCTACTCCAGGGCGTTGAGTATACCCTTTAGCGACAAGACGAGCTTTTCTTCTTTCAAGCTCTCCATTTGCACCATATTTATTTCTAAGCACAATTCGACAATCGATAACATTTCGATTCTCAGGACGATCACATAAATCGAAAGTATCATTTTCGATGAGTGATCTAAACTCATCCTTAATTGCTTTTTTCCATTCCTCTGCGTTGTTTCCGGATAGTGCATCCTTGACAGAGATTTCAGCAATTCCAGCGACCTCTTCAGTTTCATCAAAATCTTCTGCGATGAATCTTCCATCAGCTCGATGGTATAGCTTCCTTGGTCTTCCCCTGTTTCCAGTTCTAACAGTTACGGGGCGACCAGGGCCTCTTCTATCTGGAACTTCTTGTTCTCCGATGACAGGGTTTTCTACATCTTCCCATTCTTCGTCTTCTGCAAGTTGTTCTTCGATGTCCGATTCTCGCAATGAAGCTGCTGGGATTAGTATTTCGATGAGATTCTTCTTCCCCTCTCGTACGATATCCTCTTGATTTTTTCGAGGAATCTGAGGGTTCGTAGGAGATACTTCCCCTTCTTCTTTATTTTCCGCAGCTTCTTCCTTCATCCAAAGATCCTCTGGGGTGAAATTCTCGTACTTTCCGCTACTTCCAAAGTCATCTAAAAACGCTACGTCACGAGAAATCAGAATTTTTCTCTCGTCAGGTACCCACATCCTGTAAGCTTTCGCTTCCTCAGAATAACCTACAAACACGCATTCTTTAGCTGGAGCATCGAACTTCCCCTTTCCAGGTGTTTTGTTAATCATGATGGCTTTACGGCCGAAGGTTCTGAAGTAAGAAATATTAGGTTTCTTACCCATCCACATTTCGAAAGGGATCCCTCCTTGAATTCTGCTTGAAGGACATCGGTTGCGAATGTGATTTGCAGTAGCTACTGCCTCTGCCCAGAACGTAGGTGGAAGGTCTGCTTGGATCAGCAGACATCTAGCCATCTCCACAAGAGTGCGATTCCTCCTTTCTGCCACTCCGTTCTGTTGTGGCGTATAGGGCACTGTCAATCTTCTTTTGATTCCGCAGGATTCCAGGTACTGATCGAATTCCTTGTTGCAATATTCCGTCCCGTTATCGGACTGCACATGCTTGATCCTCTTTCCAGTTTGGTTTTCTGCCTGCAGTTTAAACCTTTTAAAAGCTGGTAGAATATCGCTTTTATGTTTTAAAAAATAAACGTCACCCCATCCGGAACAGTCGTCAATGAAAGTGGCAAAATACTTTGCCCCACTCATGGATTCCTTTCTCATGGGTCCACAGATATCAGTGTGTACGATGTTCAGTAGCTCAGCACTGGGTACGGAATTTTTTGGAAAGGGAGTTCTGGTAAGTTTTCCCTTCAGACATGTCTCGCAAGTTGGAAGCTTGCTGTCTCGGCTTACCTTTATTCCCGCTACTTTTTCCTCTGATGCCAGTTTTTTCAAGTCCCTCTCGTTGAGATGTCCCAAACGCTGATGCCAGACTTCGAGTTTGGATATTTTGGACTCTGAAATCGCTGCAGCTGCAACTTCAGCTTGCTCTTGAACGTAATAAAGACCGTTAATCTTTTTCGCGAACATTTTTTGGTTACCGTTAGAGTCAAACACGATTGCATTTTCCTTTCGGAACAGGACGTCAAACCCTTTATCTGTTATTTTACCAACAGACATTAAATCCAAACGTAGATCAGGAACATGCAAAGTATTTTCTAGCCTAAAAACTTTTGTTTCGCTATTTTCCCGCACAGTAATTTTAACAGTACCTTTACCTTGAATACCCGTTGACGCATTATTCGCAAGATTCACCGATGAAAAATTCGAAGCATTTAAATCTAGAAATTTTTCTTTGGAACTGCACATGTGCGAAGTGCAGCCACTGTCTAAGCACCACAATCGTTCGCCCGCACTTGCCCCCACTTTTAACGCCGACTGATCAGCTGAGTTCTCAGTGGTCACGAGGTAGCACACTTCTTCCTCGGCTTTGTTCGCGTTTTGCTGCGTGCTTTGGCGCTTGAAATCACAGTCTTTTGCCTTATGCCCAGGCTTTTTGCATCGGGAGCACTTAAACTTAAACGGTTCACGGCCGGATTTTTCACTACCCCAACTATTTGAATTTTGTTCTTTTGATTTACCGGGGTTCCTGTAATTATTTCCCTTACCTTTAAAACCGCTCACGTACATGGCCCCCTGAACGTTATCTCGAACTTTGCTTCTGCGCGCGTCATTTTCTTCGAGTATTTTCACTTTTAATATTTCAGGTTGCGGTAACTCGTCTCTCGACTCAAAGCACATCGAAAATTTTCGTAACTCGCGGGTAAACTATAGAGAAGTAAAATCGTTAAGAGATCCTGATTCACTTGCACTTCCATTTCTTCGAGCTTATCTACCGCGTCGAAGAATCGTCGAATGTGGTCACGAGCATCCTCCTCTTCTACCATTTTCTGTAGAATCAACTGCTTCAGTAGAGTTGCTTTTCTTGCAGGTCCTGTCGATTGGTAAATGGACTGCAATTTAAGCCACACTTCACGAGATGTTACGCAGTTTTTTATTTGTTTCAGCTCAGAGGGGCTGATAGACAATATCAAATCAGATTTGGCTTTCAGGTCAGCGGCAGTCCAAGTTTCTACAGCCGTCAAAGAAGCTTGAGTTGGGAGGTGATTTTCTCCGTTCTCAATGGTCGGCTTGGCTTTGGCGCCGCTAACATAACCCCATGCATCATTTTTGATTAACAGAGCTTCCATCTGAAGCTTCCACGTGTCGTAATTGTCTTTACCTAGCGACTCAATACGCGTGTTTATCATCGTACTCATTTTGACACAAAGATTAGCTTTACGTTTCCCTTTTACAACTAAGCGTCCTTTGTTCGAGTTCTACGACGTGCACTTTTCAGTCACTTTACAATCACTTTACACTCGCTTCAAATAAGCTAATTTCAACACTATTCACTTCCGCGATTTTGGGCACATAACCTGTTAATGTGAAGGGTGAACCACAGTGAAACACGTATTGACAATTAACAAACTAATGGTTTATTCAAGATATTACATAGGACCCGACAGAGATGCGCTCGGTGCGTTACCTCAATGTAAACTGAACCATGATCTAAGAATACACGGTCTAGCCTTAAGCTCTCCCAGTTTCGTCCCCACTCGCGCCTCTACCACCGGCTGCCATTTTGTTACCATAGCAACCGTTAGCGTCTCGGTCTTCACTCAAAAGATTCGAAATCATGAATTATGGCTATATTGTAAATCAATGTCAATACCTGCGAAAATTCTCAATATTCAAATGACGTGGAAGAAGCGGACACTGGTGACGCTATCCGTTTGTGCAAGTGCAACGTGTTAAGATCAACTTTGTGCAAATTGGAGTGGAATTTGTATCGAAAATACAAGTTCGAACGTGAATCTAACGTGGCCATCCGGCAAGGATAAATATTTTCGTGTCTTATAAAGTTATATTATACATATTGGTAAGTGTACTTTAATAAGCTTACGAAGTAGCTGTAATTGTAAACATAACCTACTAAGTCAATTTCCAGATTGCATGTATATATCAATATATGTCTTAATTTTTTTTACATATTTTCCGTGGATTATATATCTCTGATTATCGATTGTAAATAATGTAAAAGTGGCAAAATTAAAACCAGTCAAAAAATTATTTAGTCCAAAAGTAGACAATTTATTATTACGGCCAAGCTGAATTGTATGAGAATTACACGTTTACTTATCTTGTGATAAGTTACTTATCGTTAAGTTACTTATCGTTATGTTACTTATACGTTTACTTCATCATTGCCTATTCTTATAGATTAAAATGCCAACCACGTGTGCAGTTGACGGTTGTGTCAATCCAGCCGATAAGAAGAACCCAGATATTAGTTTATTCCGCTTTCCGAAGGAGGAGTATTACATTCAAGAGTGGCAGAAAGTGTGCAGAAATAAAAAGATCAACCCAAAAAACGGTGAGTTAATTGTATATACATTGGAGAAGATGATATTTGTGAAGTTATTGAAATCTTGGTTGAATCGTTACAATCTTTGTACAATGTTTTTTCTTAAATCTCTGGAAAATCATTGAAATCTTTGGGAAATCTTGACCAATCTTTGCGAAATATTTGAAATATTTTTAAAATCTCCAATGATATTTGTGAAATTATTTAAATCTTGGTTAAATCATTACAATCTGTGTACACTCTTTTTGAATTGTGTGGGAAATTTCTTAAATCTGTGGGAAATCATTGAAATTTTTGGGAAATCTTGACCAATCTTTGCGAAATATTTGAAATATTTTTAAAATCTCCAATGACATTTGTGAAATTATTGAATTCTTGGTTAAATCATTACAATCTTTGTACACTCTTTTTGAATTCTGTGGGAAATTTCTTAAATCTCTGGAAAATCATTGACGCATTTACGTGCATGTATATACTAATTATAAAAACTGATATTATCAAATATACAGACTATATGATGTCGATATTTTGGATTTATTTATTTGTGCTTTGAGACCCAAAACAAACTTCTTTTTTCTTTTCAGGCAATGGTACTTCACTTCATTTTCGTTAAAAGGTAAAATTTTTCATGAGCATTGAGAGGTTATGTTATTCATATTTCTTCTACATTACAAGGATAATGAGTTACATATTTTTTAATATTTTATATTATCTATTACATTATTTTCAAACTAATTTTATTGATTTATCAATTGTACAATTACTTTATCTTTTACTTGAAATCTTCTCTTATGACATTCACGTCCTTTCAAATATACTACATTCTCGCGCGCTAACTTATCTAATATGGCAGCCTGTGGTAGAATCCTTCCTATTGGTTAACTTTTTTTTAGTTGCGCGTGGCTAGACCGTGTATTCTTAGATCATGAACTGAACTGTAGACTCGTAGGGGCGTACACGTGATCTCAAAGGGCCAGTGCCCACGGGTGTATCAAGTTAGGGTGCAATCTCAATAACAATTATTTAATATTTAGCAATATTTCACTGTTGGTTAAAAATCAATAACTATAAATCAGATATTCGAAACTAAATAATTTGAAACTAAAGTTGAACAATTAAAGCGTGCTATGCAATAATTCATTGAACGCGAATTGCCCGATATTCAACTGTATTTGAAAGAAATTTTTTTTTTTATTTGGCAGAATTTTAAAAATATTTTTAGAAAAGAATTGACCCATTTTATCCAAATTTAGATTTTTGAAGCTTTTGAAATCAAATATTAAAGTTTTAAGGATTTCTAAAGGTTCTAAAATAATTAATAAATTTGTTAAGATTCCTGGGAAAATTTTCAATTATTTTTTATTTTCAAAAGGAAATATTTAAAAATATATTTTTTTGATTTGATATATAAATAATAATTGAACAATTATTAATTTGTAACAACTTAGTATAAAAATAATTTAACTTCCACTCGAAAAAAATTTCAATTTGAAATTGCCCAAAATGATATAAATTTACAAATTTATTTTACAAATGATAACAATTAGATTAATTAACAATTAAATTACAAGTAATAACGTAGAATTATACATTTTTACATCTTTAAACTGTACAATTTATAAAAGTTTAAAATTGTTAATTTTTTTCTTTAACGGCATTTAATTTAAAACTGTTTAATATGGAAATTGGTAAAAGCTTTTGAATTACACTTTGAGTGTTTTAATTTGCGGTTTAGTTTTTATAACATTAACAAAAAATTTGACACATAACATGCTGAACAATACATACTTTTTAAACGCAAAATTTAATAATTGATATTTCAATAAAAAATATTTTAATTATAAATAAAATTCATTTGAATTAAAAAAAAAGAACTTTCAACAAAATACTTGAATCTTCAACTAAAAAAGAATAATGAAAAAAAAAATTTTAACAAAAAAATTGATTTTCTTTTAAAAAAGATATATTTCTAAAAAAATACGTAGTAGTAGTAGTAGTAGTATTTTATTACTCTCCCTTTTACGGGTTTGAGGGCTCCGTTCCCTTTACATCTTTTACAATTTCTCTTATCCTCTATGCCTTATGCTTGTCTTAACCTATAGTCGCTTCGCCTTCTTATTATTTACAAGTTCTTAACTATTATCTTACTAGCTAATAACTATTATCTAACAAGTGCGCGAGACCTTCCAGGGCTTCCGTTTCCTCTTACCATTATTCTTCAAGCTTTTCAAAGACACGCAACACTAATTTTCCTTATCCATATTTCAATTTTGGTTTTCACCTTCCCCATGCATTCTCTCTTCCCTTTTCTCTTCTAAGCTCTTCATCCACTTTTCCCCTTGTCCACAACCGCTCAGTATCCACCTAACTTTATCTACAACGCTCTTTCCCCCTTCCTCTTCCCCTGTACATCTCTCCAACACGTGCTCCCAAGATTCCCTTTCATACCCACATACCCTACACATTTTCATTTCTTCACTCATCCAATATTTACACTCATTCATACCTTCTCCCATTCTGAAGCGTATCATTCTGGACCACCTGCTCTCCTTTTTCAATTTCCCTAAATATTCTGGGACCCCTTCCATCTTGATGAATCTATACCATTTATTATATTTTGACTCTATAATCTTTTCCCACCTCTGCTCTTCCTGCTTCTTACTCATTTCCCCCTCTACTACCTGCCACTCCCTCCCCTCGTCACACATTCTCCATTCTCTTCTCACTTTCCATCTCTCCTCCTCCCATCTTGAATGTCCCGTGTTTCCTCTCCTCTCTCTATCTAATATTTCCTGCAGGCATGCTTGTGCAACTTTGCTGCCCTTACCACTCTTAAGTTTCTCTTCGAAATTCCATACCCTTTTCCTCTGCCTTATCACCAATTTCTCTCTTCCTGTTTCTTCTCTCAACATATAACCTCCATATAACATATAACCTCCATAACACATCACAGACCATACCAGTGAGTCAAACAGCCATACTCTCATCTTCCAGTCCTCTTTGAATCTTCTTTTTCCAATCCCCCACACTTGACCCATCACCTTACTCGCACTTTCCATCCTTTTTTTCACTTGCAGATCGTTTCCACCTCCCGCTTCGAACCAGAATCCTAAATAACAAAATTCCTCTACCATTTCCACCATTTCCCCATTTATCTTCCATCCATACTTTACTTCATTCTTTCTCTTCCTGAAACATACTATCTTTGTCTTTGTCACATTAATTGTCAGGTCTTTCTCTCTCACGTACTCTTCGAATCCTTTCATTAGCAAGTTCATTCCACTTTCATTCTCTGCCAGAAGCACCACATCATCCGCGTACGCTAACGAGTATATTCTCTTATTTCCTAGGACAATACCCCCTTTACCTTTCCTTCCCATTTTCTTTTCTAGGTCTGCTAACAAGATGCTGAACAACAACGGGGTTAGTGGGCACCCCTGCCTAAGACCCCTCCCTGTCCAAAATTCCTCTCCTTTCTGTTCCCCTATTCTCACCCTTGTCTTTGTCTCCGTAAAGACCTCTTTTATCCTCTCACTCAGATCTTCGTCCACCTCCCTTTCTTTCATTGCCTTCCACAAAACTTTTCTATTCACCGAGTCGAAAGCTGCCTTAAAATCTACAAAAAGTGCGACTAGTTTTCCTTTTTTCAGTCCCAGGTTCCTGTTAACTAAATAATTTAGTACGAAAATGTTATCCACTGTCCCCATCCCCTTTCTGAATCCTGTTTGATTGTGTGGAATACTTTCTTTCTCCTCTACCTGTTCTTCTAATCTCTTCCTAAGCACCTCCGCGTAAATCTTATACGTTACTGGCATGAGAGTGATTCCTCTATAATCTTCCACTTTTTGCCCCCCTCCTTTCTTTAATAAAGGAACTACCAAACCTGTTCTCCACTCCTTCGGCCATCCTTCGCCTCTCCATACTCTATTACATACTTCCCAAATCTCTTCTCTAACCCTTCTTCCGCCAAATTTCAACGCTTCATTTTCCATCCCATCCTCTCCTGTCGCCTTATTTCTTTTTAACTTCTCAATTGCTTGATTCACCTCCTCTCTGGTCAACTCATTCCCACCTTCTATTCCTCCCTCCTTGATCTTTCTACCATCCCCCCTCACCTTGCTATCCACCCCTCCTAGCAATTTCTTGAAATATGCCGTCCATTCATCCATACTTATCTCTTCATTGATTCCTTTCCATTCACTTCTTTCTCTATTGATCACCTCTCATTCTCTTCCTTCCTTTATTGCTTTTTCTACCTCCTCCATGTACCTTACCTTCTCCTCCTGTCGTTTGAAATCCAGTAATTTCTCGTGTTCCCTTTTTCTTTTATTATACTCCTTTTTGTCTATCTCTCCTTTTCTCCAATTCTTTAATGATAGCTTTATGCGCTCTTTACTCTCCACACATTCCGCATCCCACCATCCTCTCTTCTCCCTTCTTTCTTCCTCACTTGGCCTAATTTCTTCCACTATCTTCTCTACCCTTCCCCTCATCTTACACAACATTTCATCCACACCTCCCCCATCTTCAATCAAACCATTCTCTTCTTCCATTCTTTCCGTATATTCTCTCAGCTTATCAACTCCCCATTTACCCATCTTTGCTTTTTTCCGTGTCGCTCCCTCCTTCTTCCTTCCCTCTCTTCTCCAATTCCCGCATTTCAACGTTGCAATGACCGGGAAGTGTTCTGACCCTATTTCGTTCCCTACTTCCATTCTTTTTAACAGCCTCCTTATCCTTTCCTCGGCCAGAATGTAGTCAATCACTGTTTCCCCTTTCCCTGCAAACGTAATCTCGTCTTCCTCATCCCCTTCCGAGTTCCCATTACAAATAAACCACCCTGTTTCTCCCAGGATTTCCAACATAGTCTTACCCTCCTGGTCCACCTGTTTGTGTTTCGATTTTCTCCTGAAAGTCTCACACTCTTCATCCCATATTTCCCCTCCCTGTTCCCCCGTCCACGCATTCAGATCACCTCCTATCAACACTAATTCGTCATCCTTTTTCGCCACCCATTTCCTAATCACACTCCAACCTTCTTCTTCTCCCCTTCTCCTATAAACGCAAACTATCCTCACTTTTCTTTTTCCTATCTTCACCATTCTCGTTATAACTCCATCAGTTTCCTCAAATCCCATTTCTATTCTCTTTTCTTCCACCAATTCCTTCCTCACTCCTGACACCATACCCCCTTTCTTTCTTCCCTTCACCTTATCTTTCTTTGCCCCTTGCATCTGCCAAATATATCCCTTGGGTAACTTCCTCTTCACTCTCTTCCACTCCTTCTCATCTACCCAGGTTTCACTCAACATCACTACATCCCATTTCTTCAACTCTTCCCAGAATCCTTCATCTTTATTCATTAGTCCTGATACGTTCCAAAACGCTACTCTCACTTCTTTCTTCCTTCCTTTCTCCCTTTTTTCGTCCTTATATCCCCTCCCTACTTTTGTGGAAACCCCGTCGCTCCGTTTTCTCCTACTTCTTTCCTTTCACACTCTACTGTTCCCATTACCTCCTCCCTTATATCCTTAGTCTCCACTTTTTGCCCTCGTCGCCATGGGCCTTCCCTACACACTTCACTCAATTTATCTTCCTCATCATCCCATATCCACACATTCCCATTTATCCACATTCTGTCTTTCCCTATCCATACCGTGTTCCCTTTCACTCTTTCACTCCATGCTTTCTGTTTCATCATCCACTTTCTTCTTCTTTCATTCCACGTCAAATCCTCCTCTATCCTTTCTTCCCTTCCCTTTAGAGCTTTCTTCTTTCTCAAGATATCAACTTTTTCTTCCTCATTTCTCACTTTCACTATAAACATGCGCGATTTACCTTCCATCTTCCTTCCGACTCCATTTACCTCTTCCACGTGCACTTTTGCCCCAATTTCACCCATCAACTTTTCCACTTCTTCTCTTCCTGATTCACTATCCACTTTCATTCCTCTAATCACTATATTGCTACTCCGTTTTGTCTTCTCTTCTACTTCCATTTTTCTTTCCAACTCTCTCAATCTTGATTTCATTCTCACATTTTCTAGGATAACGTTCTCATTCTTTTCTTTTATACTCTCTCCTTCTCTTACCCCTTCATTCCCTTTCTTTATATCCTCAGTCTTACACTCTAGCTTTCTCACTCTTTCTGCCAATTTCTCCATATCCGATTTTCTCTCTTTCTCACTTATCCTTTGATTTTTCTCAATATCCTCCAACTGCTTCCAAACTTTATCTTTTTCTTGCCGCCACACCAGATCCCATTCTTCCCACTTCTCTCTAACTTTCCTCATTTCTTCCCAAACCTCCTCCCCTCGCTTTTGCATGCCATTCAGAATTCGGTTCGTTTCCTCTCTAAAACCCTTAATTAGATTTTCCAGGCTCTCTAGATCGACTTTCCTTATTGCTTTATTCCTCTCCGTTGGAGACTTCTTTTTTATCTTTTTCCGCAACTTTTCATCTCCCTGCTCATACCCCTCTTCTTCTTCCCTTGATCTTTTACTGTCTTCCGTCTTCTCCCCCTCATCGCTTTTATCCGCAAACCCTCCCCCCTGTCTCCATTTATCAAAAAGTTGTCTCGATCCTAAACTGCTAGCTCTGGATCTATTAAGGAGTTCCCGATTTGACGGCCTACCTCGAGTCTTCCTGTCAGCTAGTTCCCCTTCCTTCTCTCCCCACCTGAAGTACCCTGGCGTAGCATACTCGCCATCATCGCTATCCCCGGCATCACCCTTACCCCTCCCTGTTTTGCCGGTCACAGTGAGATCATCAGTACCGGGGTTGTTTTCAACCTGCTGCTGCCCTCTACCGGGGCCCACTGGACTCCTCGTGACAAACATGCTGGCCTGTTTTATCGATCTGCTGTCCCCTATCTTCTCTCTCACTTTTCCGTCCTCGACAACTAACCTCCAAATTATCACTTTTAACTTTCCTCCTAACCCTTTTAACCCTACAAAACAGCCTCCCCACACTTCCACACAACCCCTTCACTTCACTGACCTCCCTTACCACCTTTCGCCTCAATCACAACTGCAAACTCGTCGCTCAAACCAAAAAAGATAGCACAAAAAACCACGCGTACTTTACCATTCGGTACTGGAAACGGAAGCCTCTAAAAAAAAAAAAAAAATACGTAAATTTTTCAAAAAATTATGATTTTAACCTAATTGTTAAAATTCCTACCAAATTGTTGAATTTTCGAGTCGAAAATACAAATTTGCTACAAAACAGTTGAATTTTCAACATTAGAATATGAATTTTCAACAACAAAAATTAATTTTTAGCCAAACAGTTGAAGGTTTAATAAAGTATTTAAATTATCAGTTAATAAAATAAATTTTCAAGAAAAAACAAATTTTTAACTAAAATTATGGATCTTTACTAAAAAAAAATTGACTTTCAAGAAAGTAATTTAATTTTCAACCATGCAGTGGATTTTTCAACCTAAAAAGATGAATTTTTAAAGCGAAATTTAATAATTGATATTTGATTGGAAAAATACTTTAATTTTAAATAAAAAAGATATGGATTTAACAGAAAAAACGTACTTTCAACAAAATACTTGTATCTTCAACTAAAAAAGAATAATTAAAAAAAACATTACAATTTTTAACCAAAACATTGATTTTCTGTTTAAAAAAAATACATTTTTTAAAAATACATAAATTTTCAACAAAATAAATAAATTTTCAACAAAATACATAAATTTTCAATCGAATTGTTCAATTTTCTACCAAAGTGTTTGAATTTTCAACCGAAAAAGACGAATTTTCTACAAATCAGTTGTATTTTCAACAACGAAAATTAATTATTGACCAATGTTGAATGTTCAATAAAATATTTAAATTATCAGTTAATAAAATAAACTTTCAACCGAAAAGAAAAACAAATTTTTAACTAAAATTATGAATCTTTAATTAAAAAGTTTAACTTTTAAGAATAATTGATATTTTATTTGAAAAATATTTTAATTTAAAATAAAAAACATTTGGATTTAAACAAAAAAACAACAGAAGTTTCAACAAAGTACTTGAATCTTCAAGTAAAAAAGTATAATAAAAAAAACATAAAAATTGATTTTCCGTTAAAAAAGATGAATTTTTAAAAAATACATAAATTTTCCAAAAATACATGAAATTTCAAAAAATTATTTTAACCAATCTGTAAAATTTCACTAGTAATTACTGAAATTTTATAAATTTTGATTTAAAGAGGCAATAAAGTATTTTTTTCGTAAGAAAAAAAGCTATAAAACTCTAACAACACTTTTTTAAGTGATTCAATTGATACTTATTCAAACTGATGCTTATTCAAGTGCATGAGGACCCGGAATATGCATAATTAATTTATAGCGGATATTGATTCATTATAATTTTAATTTTAATTTTTTAAAATTTTATTAATTCATTTTAATTTTTATTTTTATATATCATTGAATTAGTAGTAGTAGTAGTAGTATTTTATTACTCTCCCTTTTACGGGTTTGAGGGCTCCGTTCCCTTTACATCTTTTACAATTTCTCTTATCCTCTATGCCTTATGCTTATCTTAACCTATAGTCGCTTCGCCTTCTTATTATTTACAAGTTCTTAACTATTATCTTACTAGCTAATAACTATTATCTAACAAGTGCGCGAGACCTTCCAGGGCTTCCGTTTCCTCTTACCATTATTCTTCAAGCTTTTCAAAGACACGCAACACTAATTTTCCTTATCCATATTTCAATTTTGGTTTTCACCTTCCCCATGCATTCTCTCTTCCCTTTTCTCTTCTAAGCTCTTCATCCACTTTTCCCCTTGTCCACAACCGCTCAGTATCCACCTAACTTTATCTACAACGCTCTTTCCCCCTTCCTCTTCCCCTGTACATCTCTCCAACACGTGCTCCCAAGAGTCCCTTTCATACCCACATACCCTACACATTTTCATTTCTTCACTCATCCAATATTTACACTCATTCATACCTTCTCCCATTCTGAAGCGTATCATTCTGGACCACCTGCTCTCCTTTTTCAATTTTCCTAAATATTCTGGGACCCCTTCCATCTTGATGAATCTATACCATTTATTATATTTTGACTCTATAATCTTTTCCCACCTCTGCTCTTCCTGCTTCTTACTCATTTCCCCCTCTACTACCTGCCAGTCCCTCCCCTCGTCACACATTCTCCATTCTCTTCTCACTTTCCATCTCTCCTCCTCCCATCTTGAATGTCCCGTGTTTCCTCTCCTCTCTCTATCTAATATTTCCTGCAGGCATGCTTGTGCAACTTTGCTACCCTTATCACTCTTAAGTTTCTCTTCGAAATTCCATACCCTTTTCCTCTGCCTTATCACCAATTTCTCTCTTCCTGTTTCTTCTCTCAACATATAACCTGGGCAGTTCCAACTCACTCCCATAACCCATCTCAGAAATCTCTCTTGCATGTTTTCTACTTTTTTGTACTCCTTCCATCCCCAAATCTCCACTCCATAACACATCACAGACCATACCAGTGAGTCAAACAGCCATACTCTCATCTTCCAGTCCTCTTTGAATCTTCTTTTTCCAATCCCCCACACTTGACCCATCACCTTACTCGCACTTTCCATCCTTTTTTTCACTTGCAGATCGTTTCCACCTCCCGCTTCGAACCAGAATCCTAAATAACAAAATTCCTCTACCATTTCCACCATTTCCCCATTTATCTTCCATCCATACTTTACTTCATTCTTTCTCTTCCTGAAACATACTATTTTTGTCTTTGTCACATTAATTGTCAGGTCTTTCTCTCTCACGTACTCTTCGAATCCTTTCATTAGCCAGTTCATTCCACTTTCATTCTCTGCCAGAAGCACCACATCGTCCGCGTACGCTAACGAGTATATTCTCTTATTTCCTAGGACAATACCCCCTTTACCTTTCCTTCCCATTTTCTTTTCTAGGTCTGCTAACAAGATGCTGAACAACAACGGGCTTAGCGGGCACCCCTGCCTAAGACCCCTCCCTGTCCAAAATTCCTCTCCTTTCTGTTCCCCTATTCTCACCCTTGTCTTTGTCTCCGTAAAGACCTCTTTTATCCTCTCAATCAGATCTTCGTCCACCTCCCTTTCTTTCATTGCCTTCCACAAAACTTTTCTATTCACCGAGTCGAAAGCTGCCTTAAAATCTACAAAAAGTGCGACTAGTTTTCCTTTTTTCAGTCCCAGGTTCCTGTTAACTAAATAATTTAGTACGAAAATGTTATCCACTGTCCCCATCCCCTTTCTGAATCCTGTTTGATTGTGTGGAATACTTTCTTTCTCCTCTACCTGTTCTTCTAATCTCTTCCTAAGCACCTCCGCGTAAATCTTATACGTTACTGGCATGAGAGTGATTCCTCTATAATCTTCCACTTTTTGCCCCCCTCCTTTCTTTAATAAAGGAACTACCAAACCTGTTCTCCACTCCTTCGGCCATCCTTCGCCTCTCCATACTCTATTACATACTTCCCAAATCTCTTCTCTAACCCTTCTTCCGCCAAATTTCAACGCTTCATTTTCCATCCCATCCTCTCCTGTCGCCTTATTTCTTTTTAACTTCTCAATTGCTTGATTCACCTCCTCTCTGGTCAACTCATTCCCACCTTCTATTCCTCCCTCCTTGATCTTTCTACCATCCCCCCTCACCTTGCTATCCACCCCTCCTAGCAATTTCTTGAAATATGCCGTCCATTCATCCATACTTATCTCTTCATTGATTTCTTTCCATTCACTTCTTTCTCTATTGATCACCTCCCATTCTCTTCCTTCCTTTATTGCTTTTTCTACCTCCTCCATGTACCTTACCTTCTCCTCCTGTCGTTTGACATCCAGTAATTTCTCGTGTTCCCTTTTTCTTTTATTATACTCCTTTTTGTCTATCTCTCCTTTTCTCCAATTCTTTAATGATAGCTTTATGCGCTCTTTACTCTCCACACATTCCGCATCCCACCATCCTCTCTTCTCCCTTCTTTCTTCCTCACTTGGCCTAATTTCTTCCACTATCTTCTCTACCCTTCCCCTCATCTTACACAACATCTCATCCACACCTCCCCCATCTTCAATCAAACCATTCTCTTCTTCCATTCTTTCCGTATATTCTCTCAGCTTATCAACTCCCCATTTACCCATCTTTGCTTTTTTCCGTGTCGCTCCCTCCTTCTTCCTTCCCTCTCTTCTCCAATTCCCGCATTTCAACGTTGCAATGACCGGGAAGTGTTCTGACCCTATTTCGTTCCCTACTTCCATTCTTTTTAACAACCTCCTTATCCTTTCCTCGGCCAGAATGTAGTCAATCACTGTTTCCCCTTTCCCTGCAAACGTAATCTCGTCTTCCTCATCCCCTTCCGAGTTCCCATTACAAATAAACCACCCTGTTTCTCCCAGGATTTCCAACATAGTCTTACCCTCCTGGTCCACCTGTTTGTGTTTCGATTTTCTCCTGAAAGTCTCACACTCTTCATCCCATATTTCCCCTCCCTGTTCCCCCGTCCACGCATTTAGATCACCTCCTATCAACACTAATTCGTCATCCTTTTTCGCCACCCATTTCCTAATCACACTCCAACCTTCTTCTTCTCCCCTTCTCCTATAAACGCAAACTATCCTCACTTTTCTTTTTCCTATCTTCACCATTCTCGTTATAACTCCATCAGTTTCCTCAAATCCCATTTCTATTCTCTTTTCTCCCACCAATTCCTTCCTCACTCCTGACACCATACCCCCTTTCTTTCTTCCCTTCACCTTATCTTTCTTTGCCCCTTGCATCTGCCAAATATATCCCTTGGGTAACTTCCTCTTCACTCTCTTCCACTCCTTCTGAATATGGCCTTCTTATTGTTCAAACAGTGCTAAAAATATTGCAACATTGCGTCGTTTAATTAAACTTTTCATGTTTTTAACTTCTGGGTTCTTTTTTGACAGATTAAAAATTTTCAAAAATCCTTCTAAATTTTTTCAGAAATCTTAAAAATATGTCATTATTCTATTGAAACCTTTTAAAATTCTTGAAAAGCTTCTAAATTTTTATTTGGTATCTTTAAAATTCTATATTTTGTTTACAATTTTATGAAATATTTTCAAGATGTAAATTATTTTTTAATCTTTTTGAAACTACTAACCTTTCAAATATCTTTTAAAATAATTCAAATTTTTCCTACAATTTTTAAAAATTTCTGCAAATTTAAAAAAATGTTGAAATCTTCCAAATGCTTTTTCGACATTTTTGAAAATCTTTTTATATCTAGTTAAATTTTCACTTAAAATTATTGCTTTTTAAATAAAAAATAATTTCTCCCAGGAATCTTAAAAAAAGTGATCACCTGGAAAACATTCAAAATTCTTAAAAACCTTCTTAAATTCATTTCGAAATCTTCAAAAATTTACATTTTGTTTCAAATTGTTTTAAATATTTTTAAACTTTTGATTCATTTTAAAGTTTTTTTTAAACTTCTAAACCTACCTTTTGAAATAATTATATTTTTTTCTAAAATTTTTAGAAAATAGTGCGAAATTAAAAAAATGCCTTAAAATCTTCCAGATTCTTTTTCAACATTTTTGAAAATCTTTCAAAATATTTTTAAATCTGTTTGAATTTCATCTTTAAATTAATTTTGCAAAATAAAAAATAATTTTCAATTGTCTCAGCAATCTTAAAAAAACTGTTATTACCTAAATTTAAATTTAATAATGAAATAAATAACTAATTATATTTATTTCGAAATATTCGAATATCTACATTTTATTTTAAATTGTTTCAAATCTTTTCAAATTTTAAATTCTTTGAAAATTTCTTAAAAACTTCTTAATATATTTTAAAATGATTCGAGTTCTTTTACAATTTAAAAAAAAATCCTGCAAAAATTTAAAAAAAAATGCCTTAAAATTTTCTATATTCTTTTTCGAAAATTTAAAAAAAAATTTAATCTGGTTAAATTTTTTATTAAAAATCATTTTTTCAAATAAAATATAATTTAAAATTTGCCCACGAATCTTAAACAGATTTATTACCTTGAAACCTATCAAAATGCTTAAAAACCTTCTTAAATATTATATATATTATTTTATATTAATATATATTTTTGAAAATTTCGACATTCAATTTAGAAGCTTTTTAACAATTTTAGAAAGTTCCAAAAGAGTAAAAAAAATCTTTAAATTTATGGAAAATGTTTAAATAATTTTTTTATTTAAAAAAAAATAATTCTTACAGAAAATTGAAAAAATTATCTAAAAATGCAACAACAAACAACTGGAAGATTTTAAGGAAATTTTTCTAATTTTGAAAGATTTTACAAAATTTTAAGAAAAGTTTGACATAGCTTAAAAGATATTTAGAAATTATGGAAATGATTAAAAATACTTTAAAACCTGGAAAAGACTTCCAAAAATTAAGATAAAAAGTTTTTCCTTCAAATTTTCTAGATTTTTTTTTTCGACATGTATAAAAATTTCAAAAATTGTTGGAAATTTTTCCAGTAATCTTAAAATATTTTTTTATTCTCATGAAAGTTTTTAAAATTCTTAAAAAGCTTCTAAATTTTTATTTGAAATCTTTCAACTTCTACATTTTGTTTCAAATTTTTCCTAGAATTTTTTTAAAAATCATGGAAAATAAGAAAAATGACTTAAATCTTCCAGATTCTTTTTCGACATTTTTGAAAATCTTTAAAAAAATGGTTTAAATCTGTTTTAATTTTCTCTTCGAAATAAAAAATCATTTTAAATTTTCACAGGAATCTGGAAAAAAATTGTATTACTTAGAAACCTTTGGAAATTCTCGAAAGCCTTCTCAGATTTATTCCGAAATCTTCAAAAATCAACATTTTGTTTTGAATTTTTAAAAATATTTTCAAATATTAAATTACTTTAAAATTTTTTTAAAAACTTCGTAATATTCGTTAAGATGATTCGAATTTTTCCTGAAATTTAAAAAAATCACAAAAATTTTGTTATGATCCTCAAACCCTTCAAAACCCTTAAAAACCTTTCAAAAAATGTTCAGCATAAAATTGCCTAAAATCATATAACTTTAAACATTTACAAATTTGTTCATTCATTCTTCAATTTAGAGTTTAGAGCATTGAAATATTTTAAACTGTACAATTTATAAAAGTTGAAAATTTTTTATTTTGCAGTTTAACGGTATTTATCCGTTTAGTTCCTCTAACATTAAATAAAAAAATTTGATACTATAACATGCTAAAAATAAATCAATTTCTTTCATTAAATGTTACTTTTAATATATTTTTTAACAATACATACCATTTGGAGGTTAGTCCGTCGGCTCTTCCGCTGTTATAAGCTTTTTGGCTTCTGGAAAATCGCAGCTGTCTTAGTGCACCACTCTGGCAGCACGAAAAGCACTGCACAATTCATCACTGCACAATTCATCATTTGACAATTCACACATTGCACAAATTAAAAAAAATTGTTTTTCCCGGCAACGAACACGAGTTTGTTTTTGTAACACGAGAGTCCACGTGCGATCCAAACACGTTAACACCGGCAATCGGGCCTGCTCGTGTGCCCCTCGGTAATCCTCGTCGTCCGCTGCAGCGTTGTTCAGAGCCGTAACCTGCGTTTGTTGCGCCCGTGGCGATTTGCAAATTTTGGGCGCCCCTTCCGACAAAGCAAATAGTACCGCAGGCCATTATTAGAAAATTTCAAGGTTGGAATTGAAATTTTTTTTTTACTTTTCATCTAGTTACGAGATTAGAGGAGGGATTTGGCTAATTCAAAAATTTACTTTTCTGATTTCTAAGCCTTGGCCAAAATTCTAAAAATTGTTTCATTTGATTCAAAAATGTTGTTATGCGATTTTTTTTTGCCTCTGATTTCAAATCCGGGTTTGAACGTTCAACAGAAAAATGGCATATCGAAAATGGAGACCAAACCTATTTTAACAATATCCGATCTCAGTGGAAATCACTTTCCATGGGTTTTCTGGGTGTCTGATTTCAAAAAAGTTTTCTGAATTTTCAGAAGAAAAAGGCGAATCTAAAATGTCATTCGTGTATTCAGATAAAAGGTTTTTCTATTCTACGCTGTTATTCTGTTAAGCTGATTGCTTCGAAAATTGAACTTTTATACCTTTCATTTAGGCGTCCAGATTTTCCCGGAGATGTCCTCTTCTTGAAGCACGCGACTTTTGTCCTACAGGGTTTTCGACTTCGTCCGGGTTTTTGAAAATGTAGGATTGTTCAGTTTTTTAATAGAAAAAAAAAGTAATTCTTCGTGAAATGTTGTGCTTTTCTATATATTTTTATGTTTTTCCTTTAAACCTTAATTTCCCATTCGTCCAAATTATTTGTAGACTCTTTTCCTTATAGCGTTATAAAATAACAAAGTGCAAAAGCTTTTTTATTTCAAAAAATGATGTTGAAGTATTTACTGTTGCAGGACAAAAGATTAAAAGTTGACAATTTGAAAACTAAATTAAATATTCTGAAGTCCAAGTTATTGATATTCTAGAATTTTAAGTTGTTATTACATCGAAAAATTATGATTTAATAACATCAAAATTGATTAGACAAATTTTTCTAAGATCTACAAATATATTCAAAATGGTTAAAAATGGAAAATTTTCAATTATAAACTATTAAAATTGAATTATTCATTTAAAAAAACGTTTAAAATAAAAAGTAATTTTGAATCGGAATCATTAAAAATTTAGAGATCAAATCTAAATCATTTCAATTTGCAGGCCCGACTAATGAAATTTTGAGACCCGCAAACCATCAAATTTTTGCCAATAATCTTTATTTTATTTTTCGCTTCTTGAAACTATGCATTTCTGCACGTTTATATAATTGACTATTCGTACAAAATTCAAGACAAACAACATTTTTACAATGTTACGAAATACTTCATAATTTCTGAGAATGCAAACTCACCCAAAGATATGTTATTATCATATTATATTATTATCTTTGCCTCACCTGGCCACTATAA
>CAKNYM010051778.1:335965-346006 GCA_932195095.1 Andricus curvator | reverse complement strand
ATTCATTGAAAAAAGGCCAAGGTCCTTCTGAAAAGTTAAACAAAAATGTAAAGTTGGTTTTTAAATGAAAAAATTAACAAAATTTATCATAAAAAATCCAAACACAATTAAAAAATAAATGGTACTCAAAATTTCGAAAGTTTCAAACATTTTGAAATATGAATGAACTATGACTAAAACGTTAAATCGAAAAGGAATCTTTCAAAATACGAATAAAATATTTAAAATGTTAATTAAAAGCCTTATTTTTAAAAAATGCGTGAAAGGAATCGTATATATACCGAAGTATAAATGCATATACTTCCACTAAGCTTCTTATGAAAACAAACATCTCGAGTTCAAATAAACACAGATCGCCCATCGTCGATGAGATCGCCTTATGGTTAACTAAGTAACGGTAACGGTAAGTAAACGACGAATACCAACTTTCAAAGATAGGATACATGAATCTAACGACAAGTTTCAGAATATTTTTCAAAATACTTATATAATGTTTAATATTCCTGATTAATTGTTTAATTCTTTATTAAATAAATTATATTTGAATAATATTCTTATAAATAAAAATTAGAAGGGGCCTGTTCAGGGCCAGATCGGGCCTTCCTTATGGATACCCCAGTCAGGCCCTGATCGGATAAGGCGTTTCATTTCGGGTCTGGCCCTAACTGGGATACCCGATTGGGGCCAGATTTTGCCAGATATGGCCCCGACCAGGGCCACTCTGAAATTTCTGCACGGGGTTGGTTAAAAATTTATCTATTGCCTTTTTGGTTAAAAATTGATACTTTTTTGTTTAAAAATTCAACTATTTGGTTTGAAATTTATGTAAATTATTGAAAATTCGCCTTTTTTAGTGGAAAATTAATCTTCTTGGTTGAAAATTTTTCCAATCAAAAAGTCTGAAAAATTCAACAATTGAGTAAAAAATTCAACTATTTGGTAGAAAATTCGTTTTTTTGCTGAAAATTAATTTTTTGTATTGAAAATTTAACTGTTGCAATTTTGGATAAAGTTGATCTTTTTTAATTTCCAAATTCAACTATTTGGTTGAAAATTTATGTAATTCATTGAAAATTTTACTTTTTTAGTAGAAAATTAATCTTCTTGGTTAAAAATTCAACTATTCGGTTAAAAATTTATCGGTTGCCTTTTCGGTTAAAAATTAATACTTTTTACTTTAAAAATTGAACTATTTTGTTGAAAAATTATGTTTTTTATTGAAAATTTGTCTGTTTTAGTAGAAAATTAATCTTCTTGGTTGAAAATTTTTCCAGTCGACAAGTCTGAAAAATTCAACAATTGAGTAAAAAATTCAACGATTTGGTAGAATATTCGTTTTTTTTCTGAAAATTAATTTTTTGTAATAAAAATCTAACTGTTGCAATTTTGGTTGAAGTTGATCTTTTTTAGTTTGCAAATTCAACTATTTGGTTGAAAATTTATGTAATTCATTGAAAATTTTACTTTTTTAGTAGAAAATTAAACTTCTTGGTTAAAAATTTAACTATTCGGTTAAAAATTTATTGAAAATGTGTCTTTTTCAGTAAAAAATTAATCTTCTGGTTAAAAATTCAAATATTTGGTTGAAAATTTATCGGTTACCTTTTTGGTTAAAAATTAATATTTTTTAGTTTAAAAATTCAACTATTTGGTTGAAAATGTATGTAAATTATGGAAAATTTTTCTTTTTCAGAAGAAAATAAATCTTCTTGGTTGAAAATTTTGCCAGTCAACAAATCTGGAAAATGCAACGATTTAGTAAAAAATTCAACAATTTGGTAGAAAATTCAGCTTTTCTGTAAAAAATTCGTTTTTTTTTGCTGAAAATTAATTTTTTGTAATAAAAATTTAACTATTGAATTTTTGGTTAAAGTTGATCTTTTTTAGTTTGAAAATTCAACTATTTCGTTGAAAATTTATGTAATTTATTGAACATTTGTCCTTTTTAGTAGAAAATTAATTTTCTTGGTTAAAAATTCAACTATTCGGTAAAAAATTTATATATTGCCTTTTTGGTTAAAAAATGATACTTTTATGTTTGAAAATTCAACTATTTGGTTTAAAATTTATGTTTTTTATTGAAAATTCGCCTTTTTAGTAGAAAATTAATCTTCTTGGTAGAAAATTTTTCCAGTCTGAAAAATTCAACCATTGAGTAAAAAATTCAACTATTTGGTAGAAAATTCGTTTTTTTGCTGAAAATCAATTTTTTGTATTAAAAATTTAACTGTTGCAATTTTGGATAAAGTTAATCTTTTTTAATTTGCAAATTCAACTATTTGGTTGAAAATTTATGTAATTCATTGAAAATTTTACTATTTTAATAGAAAATTAATCTTCTTGGTTAAAAATTCAACTATTCGGTTAAAAATTTATCTAATGTAATTTATTAATTATAATTTATTAATCTTTCTCAGTAGAAAATTAATCTTTTTGGTTAAAAATACAACTAGTCGGTTAAAACTTTATCTATTGCCTTTTTGGTTAAAAATTAATACTTTTTACTTTAAAAATTCCACTATTTTGTTGAAAATTTATGTTCTTTATTGTAAATTTGTCTGTTTTAGTAGAAAATTAATCTTCCTGGTTGAAAATTTTTCCATTCAACAAGTCTGGAAAATTCGAAAAATTGAGTAAAAATTTCAACTATTTCGTAGAAAATTCAACTGCTTTGTAAAACATTCGTTTTTTTTGCTGAAAATTAATTTTTTGTAATACAAATTTAACTATTAAATTTTTGGTCAAAGTTGATTTTTTTCAGTTTGGAAATTCAACTATTTGCTTGAAAATTTATGTATTTTATTGGAAATTTGTCTTTTTAGTAGAAAATTAACCTTCTTGGTTAAAAAATCAACTATTAGGTTAAAAATTAACGAATTTCTTGAAAATTCATCTTATTTAGTAGAAAATGACTCTTCTTGGATGAAAATTCAACTACTTGTTTTAAAGTTGATGTATTTTGTTAAGAATTCGTCTTTTTGGTAGAAAATTAATTTTCTTGATTAAAAATTCATTTTTTGCTGGAAAATACATGTATTTAATTAAAACTTTAACTGTTTTGTAGAAAGCTCATCTTTTCGGTTTGAAAATTACAACATTTTGAATGAATTTCTTTTCCTAATTGACTGAAAAATCTTTTTTGGTTATAAATTCAGCTCTTGTTGAAAATTCGTCTTTTTCATTCAAAACATTTTTTTTTGTAGAAATTTTTTCTTTTTTGGTTAAAAATGCAACTGTTTGGTTTGATTGGTTTTTTTCATAAACAATAAGATTTTACCCTATCCCCCCTTTCCCCAAATAGTCTTATGTAATTTCTAGATAATCCCTAAATAAAATCGAAAAAAAATTTGTCAGCAAAAATTAAGTAAGATAGAGGAGGGGGGGGGGTCAAAACTTTCTTCAAGATTTCAGAAAAAAAGTTAACGTAATTTATTCACGGCCCCATAGGAACTGAAATATATTGATGCAACATTCCTCAAACATAAATAACGTCAATAAAATTTGAAATTTCCCGCTTTGAAATAAAAAAGGTTAAAGTTTTCGAAAGGTGGGTGAATGCGCTCATAAATGACAGGAATTAAAAAAATAATATACCACAAAATAACCAGGTGTACATTTTTTCACATCAGCCACGTCTCTGAAGAATTACGGACTCGTAAATAGTTCGATTCTATCTACGCAATAATTTTTTTAATACCATAGGATTGGAAATACGAAATCTGGGTCGCCATTGCCCCATAATAAGGCCAGCTGGCTCGTATGAGTCCCTTCTACTGGATTTAGAAAGACTGAAAAATTAGAAATTGGGTGATAGGAAAAGATTTAATTCTATTTGATATTTTTTTTATTCTAATTTTTTTTTATTTTATCCCTTTCTATGCCTTAGTCAATCCATCCAAAATAAATTTTCAACAACAGAGTTTAGTTTTCAACAAAATAATTAAAGTTTTGATGAAATAATTGAATTTTCAATCCAAATAGATGAATATAAAACTAAAAACTACCAATTTTCAACAAAAAATTAAATAGTTAAATTGGTAACTCAAAAAATTGATTAAAAAAAAAAAGAATTTTTAACAAAGTAGTTGAATTTTAAGCCAAAAAAACGATTTTTCTACAAAGCAGGTGAATTTTCAAACCAAATAGTTGAATATAAAAATAAAAACGATCAATTTTCAACAACAATTGAAATAGATAAATTTGCAACTCAAAAAATTGATTTTCAACAACGACGAAACGAATTTTCAACAAAATAGTTAAATTTCTTCAACTAATAAAATAATTTTTTTATCAAGGTAGTTTGACTTGAACCTGTACAGATTTAAGTTAAACTTTTTACCAAAAAAGAATAATTTAAAATAATTTATTAACGTAAAACGTATGTTTGTTGAATTCAGCGAAGAAAGACGAATTTATTACTGAAAAAGATCAATTTTGAACCAAAAATGGAATAGTGAAACTTGCAGCTGAAAAAATTGATTTTCAACCCAAAAAAAAACGAAGTTTCAATAAAATAATAAAATTTTCAACCAATAAAATGGATTTTCATAAAAGTAATTCTACTTTCAACAATGAAGTTGAATTTTCAATCGATAAGATTAATTTTCAACCAAAAAATACGAATTTATAAGAAAATTCATCAATTTTAATCAAATTGTTGAATTTTCAGTTGAAAATTAATTTTTAAAAATACACATCGAAAAAATGTATAATTTTAATAATTTTTTCGTAAAATGAAGAGATTGCATTTTGAAGTTAGATTTAGAATTCCTTATTTTGAGGAAAAAGCATTCAAACTAAAATTTTGTTCGCTCTATAGACACATTTCTATCTAAATTTGTTTCTTCTTTTGAAATCTTTTGAAAGTCTTTTAAAGCTCCTAAAGTTTATTTTTGAAATCTTTAAAAATCTACATTTCTAAAAATCTTTCAAAGTTAAAAATTTTTTCAATTCTAGTAAATATTTCTTAAATTTACTCAATTTTTTATTTTTCAATCTTATCAAATTGAAACATTTTGCTTTCAAATCTTCTACCCCCTTTTTCGAAATTGTAGGAAATCGTTTGATATGTTTAAAAACCTTTTTTAATTTTCTCTCAAACTTCATTTTTCAAAATAGAAAATAATTTAAAATGTTCGCACGAATATTAAGAAAATTCTTTTTTTAATCTTGTCAGACCTTCTAAACCTTCTAATCTTTAAAAATTATTCAAATTGTTCCAGATTTTTTTTTTATTCTGCAAAATTACAAAAATTGCCTTAAAATCTTTTAGATTCTTCATTGACAATTTTTTTAAATTTTTTGAAATGTTTCAAAGCTTCTGAACATCTCTTAAACCTGGAATTCTTTAAAATAAAATATTCAAAAATTAATTGAAATGAAAATTAAAATAAGAAATTAATTTCAAACAAAAAAAAACGAATTTTCAACAAAATAGTTAAATACAGTAATATAAAGCTACTTTTACAAATGAATCATTGTTATTCAATTAAAGATGAAACTTACTGAAATCTTTTCTAAAATTATGTAATATGGAAAAATTGCAAAATGTTGCTTGAAAATCTTTTACACACTTTTCAAAAATTGTAGGAAATAATTAAAAATGTTTTGTGATCTTTTTTCAATTTTCTCTTCGATTTCATTACAAAAAAATCATTTAAAATTTTCGCATGAATCTTAAGGCCATGTGACGAGTGGGTCACGTAACCGGATTCCTACCTTACCGACACTTTTTTTGTTTCCTAACTTATTTTCACACGAATAGCCACATCGAGTTGAAAATTTAGGATACTGAATGAGAAGCACTAAGAAAGGTGGGTCTGGTCCTAAATTTTAATAATCATGAAAAAAGCAACAAAAAAAATTATTCACAAAAAAACTTTTTTTATAATTATAAAAATTCAGGGCAAGACCCACCTTTCTTAGTGCTTCTCATTTAGTATCCCAAATTTTCAAGTCGATGTGGCACTTCGTGTGAAAATAATTTAGGAAATAAAAAAAGTGCCGATAAGGTAGGAATCTGGTCACGTGACACACTCATCACATGGCCTTAAGAACATTTTTTTCATTCTCTTGGCACCCTGCAAAATTCAGTTTACCTAACCATTTTTTAAATCCTGACGTGAATTTGAGATTGACGTGAACAGATTAAGCATAGGATGAAATAGAGAAGAGAGTATTGAAAAAGATAAACGTGAATTTAGATTAACAAAGAGATAGAAAAGGATAGACGTTGATAGGTGTAGTATAGGATGATATAGAGAAGAGAAGATTGAAAGAGATAGGCGTGAATTTAAAGTGACAGAGAGTTAGTAAAAGATTGACGTGGATAGATAAAGGATAGGGCGAAATAGAGAAGAGGGGATTGGAAAAGATGGACGGGCATTTAGATTAACAGAGATAGAAAAGGATTGACATGAATAGATAAGGGATAGGATGAGATAAAGAAGAGGGGATTGAAAAAGATAGACGGAAATTTAGATTGACAGAGAGAAAAAATATATTGACGTGAATAGATTAAGGATAAGATGAAATAGAGAAAAGGGCATTGAAAAAGATGAATGTGAATTTAGATCAAAAAAGTAATTGAAAAGGATAGACGTTGATAGGTGTAGTATAGGATGAGATAGAGAAGAGACGATTGAAAGAGATAGATGTGAATTTGAGTTGATAGAGGGTTAGTAAAAAATTGACGTCAATAGATGAAGAATAGGATGAAATAGAGAAGAAGGGATTGGAAAAGATGGACGGGCATTTACATTAACAGAGATAGAAAAAGATTGACATGAATAGATAAGGGATAGGATGAGATAGAGAAGAGGGGATTGAAAAAATATAAGTTAATTTAGATTGAAAAAGAGATAAAAAAAGATAGACGTTGATAGACGTAGGATGCGATGAGATAGAGAAGAGAAGTTTAAAAAAAATAGATGGAAATTTCGATTGACAAAGAGATAGAAAAAGTAGACGTTGATAGATGTAGGATACGATGAGATAGAGAAGAGAAGATCAAAAAAGGTAGACGGGAAATTAGATTAATCAAAAGATAGAAAATAATTGACGGGGATAGATGAAGGATAGGATGAGATAGAGAAGAGGGTATTGAAAAAGATGAACGTGAATTTAGATTGACAAAGAGATAGAAAAAGATGGACGTTGATAGGTGTAGTATAGGATGTGATAGATAAGAGAAGATTGAAAAAAAAGATGTGAATTTAGATTGACAGAGGGTTAGTAAAAGATTGACGTGGATAGGTAAAGGATAGGATGAAATAGAGAAGAGGGGATTGGAAAAGATGGACGGAAATTTAGATTAACAGAGATAGAAAAAGATTGACATGAATAGATCAGGAATAGGATGAGATAAAGAAGAAGGGATTGAAAATGATAGATGTGAATTTAGATTGACAAAGAGATAGAAAAATGTTTACATGGATGGATAAAGGATAAGATGAGATAGAGAAGAGGATATTGAAACAGGTAGACAGTGATTTAGATTAACCAATAATTAGAAAAATATTGATGTGCATAGATAAAGTATAGGATGAGATAGAGGAGAGGGTATTAAAAAAGATAAACGTGAATTTAGATTAACAAAGAGATAGGAGAAGATAGACGTTGATAGATGTAGTATAAGATGAGATAGAGAAGAGGAGATTGAAAAAGATACACGTGAACTTAGATGGAGAAAGAGATAGAAAAAGATTGACGTAGATAGATGAAGGATAGGGTGAAATAGAGAAGAGGCGATTGAAAAAGATGAACGTGAATTTAGATTGACAAAGAAATAGAAAAAGATAGACGTTCATAAACGCAGGAAACAATGAGATAGGGAAGAGGAGATTAAAAAAGATAGACGGGAATTTATATTGACAAAAAGAAAGAAAAATATTGTCATCAATAGATCAAGGATAGGAAGAGATAGAGAAAAAGGTATTGAAAAAGATAGACGTGAATTTAGATTGAAGATAAAATAGAAAAAGATAGACTTTGATAGATGAATGTTACGATGAGATAGAGAAGAGGAGCTTGAAAAAGATAGACGGAAAGTTAGATTAACAGAGATAGAAAAAGATTGACATGAATAGATGTATAGAATTCCTGAAAATAAAACAAGAATTCAACGATCAAATTTGGACAAACACCACAAAATGCTCCTATTGCAATTCCTAAAAACAAAGAAATTTGTTTCTTTGCACAAAAATAAAAAAAAAAGGAAAGAAAAATGAGAAGGCAACCAACCACATCCCCTTCCTTCTCTTTTTTATTCCTTTCGTCTTTCGTTTTTTTTTAATTTTTATTATTATCAAATCACAATATGAAAGCATGCGACTTTATTGAAAATTCTTTTTCAGGTTTAAAATTAATTTTTTAACTGAAAATTTAATTATTTGGTTTTAAATTCAACTTTTTGGTTGAAAATTAACTTTTTTCTTGAAAATTAAAATGTTTTGTAGAAAATTCGTCTTTATTGCTTGAAAATTCTACAATTTGGTAGAAAATTCAACTATTTAGTAGAAAGTTCGGCTGTTTTTGTGAAAAATTCGTTTCTTTTGCTTGACTTTTTTTTTGTATGAAAAACTTTTTTTTTTGTGAAAATGAATCTTATTGGTTGAATATTTATCTTTTTGATTAATGCACACAAAATATTAGATACATAAAAGATAAGATGATTTTAAATAGTGTAAGAATTGAGATATGAATTCAAAATTAAAAACGGAACAATTAAGTTTTGGAATTTATATAATAATCGTGTAACCTTCTTTTGATTGAAAAATGTAGAAAATTTACGCGTTTCCTGCTATTTTGTTAATTAAGGTTGAAGCAGGGCCCCATGTTCCAGGTAGAAAATTGCGAGAGATTCCGCACGAAATCTGGGGAAACGGCATAAATATGTATGTGCGGTAATTAGACGAAAATAAAAGAGAGCGTCAAAGTAATTTCTTTCCCATATCTCGAAAGCTACGCCCTGATAATTTAGCCAAACCACGGTCCCATGACCCTAAATGTCGATATCAGATTGTTTTATTACTTTATGACGATTATATAATAATATGATACAATATCATACAATATCATATGATATAATACATTATTATAAAATATGATACAATATGGTACATCATCATACAATATGATACAATATGGTGCAGCATCATACAATATGATACAATATGGTGCAACACCATACAATATGATACAATATGATACAGTATGATGTAATATGCTGCAATAACATACAATATGATGGAATATGATACAATATCATACAAAATGATACGATATGATACAATATAATACGATGTGATACAATATGTTACAAAATCATACAATATGATACAATATGGTACAGCATCATACAATATGATACAATATGATACAGTATAATTGATATGATACAATAGGGTACATCATCATACAATATGGTACAATATGGTACAGCATCATACAGTATGATACAGTATGATGTAATATGATGTAATATCATACAATATGATGGAATATGATACAATGTTATACAAAATGATACAATATGATACAATATAATATATAATGTGATGCAATATCATATAATATGATACAATACCATATGCAATGTGATGCCATATCATATAATATGATACAATATGATACAATATGGTACATCATCATACAATATCCGTGGTTTACTCTCTATTTTCCTAATTATATATTTCTCATAGATATATGTATATTTCTAAAATACAAAAATAACTAAGAATGCAACGATAGATACTTTTATCCAAAAAAAAACTAAGAAAAAGTTACATTTTGAAACGGTAAACGAAAAAACCAGCCTTAGGACCGAAAAATCGATTTTTCAGTTTTTACTGATTCTGAATAATGAAGATTTCTTCTATCGAATAAAAAAATCCCCAAAATCCCCCAAAAAAATCTTTCCTACCTATTCGCCTTCCTTTCACTTTCATTCGCTTTTTCTCGTAAACTCATTTTCGGACCTAAGGCTGGTTTCTTCGTTCCACGTCACATATGATAAATAGTTCCTTTGAAAAAATAATTTGC
>CAKNYM010051778.1:302561-315906 GCA_932195095.1 Andricus curvator | reverse complement strand
TATTGATTTTAGATCAGTAGACAAAAAACAATCAACATCAAATTATTTAATACAATTTATCTGGTCAAAACCATAACATCAAAAATATAAAAAAGATACATTTAACCAAGCAGTTGCAATTTTAACCAGAAAGATTTAATTTTTACTAAAAGAGATAAATTTTCAAATCAAAAGATGAATTTTATAAAAGAGTTGAATCTTCATTTGAGAAAAATTTGGTTCGTCAAAAAAGAAAAGAAAATTCACCCAAAATATTAAATTTTCAAGCCAACAGATTAATTTATAACCAGTTGCAGTTCTAAAAAAAAAATATGACATTTTTACAAAACAGTTGAATTTTCAATCAAAGAATTGAATTATCAACGAAAAAGATGAATTTTTAACAAAAAAGATTAATTTTCTACCAAAAAAGACGAATTCTCAACAAAAAACATCAATTTTTAGCCAAATAGTAGAATTTTTAAACTAAAAAAGATGAATTGTCAACCCAAAACGAAATAGTTAAATTTCATTTAAAAAAATAATTTTTGATTTGAAAAATGAACTTTATACAAAACAGTTAAATTTTGAATACGAAAATTTTAATTTTCAACAAAAAAGTTAATTTTAAATCAAAACAGATTAATTTTTAACCAGCTTGAAAAAATTGATTATTAACAAAAAAAATTAAAAATTGTTAACGTTTTAGCATATTTTCAACAAAATATATAAATTTTCAATGAAATAGTTGAAATTTCAAGAAATCCCATACATTTTATACCAAATAGTTTAATTTTTTAAATTAAAAAAAAAAAACATTTTTAACACAAATTGGAATGGTTTTATTTTTATTTAAAAAATGAATTTTCAATTTTTTTTAAATAAATTTTGTACAGAACAGTTAAATTTTCAATCAAATAATTTAATTTTAAGTTAATAAAGTTAAGTTTAAACCAAAGAGATACAATTTAAGACTGTATCTATTTAAAAAAAAATTGAATTAAAAGTCCCGGAAAATTGAGGGAATAATCGTCCCAAAATTTCGGGACGAGACACTTAGAAATTTATAACTAAAATTATGAATCTCAAACCAAAAAAATAAATTTTGAAGAAAGTCGTTCAATTTTCAACCAGTGAGTTGAATTTTTAAATTGAAAAGATGAATCTTCTACAAAAAAAAAAGTTTAATAGTTGATATTTCAAGAAAAAATGTTTTAATTCAGAAACTGTTTAATTTAACCCAAAAATATATTTTTACCAAAAAATCGAATCTTCAACAAAATACACGAATTGTCAACCAAGTAATTGAAATTTTTAAATAAAAAAGATAAATTTTCAACCAAAACTGGAATTGACCAGTACAATCGAAAAAATTAACATCAGTAATTTGCTAATTAACCTGATCGAAAACCTAACAGCAAATTTCCAAAACTGGAATAGTTAAACTTTTATTTAAAATTAATTAATTTTTTACCAAGAAAAGTACGAATTATCAACAAAAAAAATTAAATTTTCGACCAAAGAAATCAATTTTTAATGAATATGTTGAAGCTAAAAAATAATTTTTAACTGAATATGGAATAGTTTAATTTTCTATGAAAAAATTAATTTTCAACCAAAAAAAAACGAATTTTCAACATAATAGTGTAAAAAAAATTTTTTTTTTAAATAGTGTAATTTTCTACTAAAGAAGATGTATTCTCAACGAAAAATGTAATAGCTGATATTTTAACCAAAAAATTTTATTTTTAAATCAAAAACTAATTACTTGAATTTGTCACCTAACAAAGAATAATTTTTAACCGAATATATGGAATAGTTTAATTTTTTATTAAAAAATTCAATTTCAACCCAAAAAAAAAAAACGAATTTTCATCAAAATAGTGTAATTTTCTACTAAAACAGTTGTATTCTCAACGAAAAATGTAATAGTTGATATTTTAACCAAAAAAAATTTATATTGAATAAAAAAATAATATGTTGAATTTTTAACTAAAAAGGAATACTTTTTAACCGAATGTGGAATAGTTTAATTTTTTATTAACAAAATTAATTTTCAACCAAAAATAAAAAAACAATTTTCATCAAATTAGTGTAATTTTCTACCAAAAAAGATGTATTCTCAACGAAAAATGTAATAGTTGATATTTGTTGCGTTGTTTAATAAAAAAAAAATGTAATTTCAAGGCTTTTTTTTTAAATTCGACGATTTGGTTGAAAATTTATATTTAAATAATTATTTGAATATTAACGATCGGCAACAAATTTTTATCCATTTCCGGCATCAGATGTTCAATTATGGAACATATGACAGTCTGATCAATCACATTTTATTCGTTTCTGAATTTCATGCAGCTCTAAAACATTAGACGATCAATCACATTGTTACTTGTTTATGAATTTCATACAGTTCTAAAACATAAGACAATCACTCACATTGTCACTTGTTTTTTAATTTCATGCAGTACTAAAACGTAAGACGATCACTCACATTTCCATTTGTTTTTGAATTTCATGCAGTTCTAAAATATCAAACGATCACTCGCATCGTTACTTGTTAATGAATTTCATACAGAAACGAATAAAATTTGAGTTACCGTCTTATGTTTTAGAACTGTATTGAATTCATAAACAAGTAGACATGTGATTGATCGTCTTAAGTTTTAGAACTGAATAAAATTCATAAACAAGTAAAAATGTGATTGATCGTCTTATGTTTTAGAACTGCATGAAATTCAGAAACAAATAGCTATGTGATTGAACGTCTCATGTTTCAGAACTGCATGAAATT
Organism: Andricus curvator; assembly: GCA_932195095.1. Taxonomy (NCBI): domain Eukaryota; kingdom Metazoa; phylum Arthropoda; class Insecta; order Hymenoptera; family Cynipidae; genus Andricus; species Andricus curvator. The sequence continues at coordinate 313,136 of CAKNYM010051778.1, read as the reverse complement.
CAGAAACCAGTAGCAATGTGAGTGATCGTCTTATGTTTTAGAACTGCATGCTGTTCATAAACAAATAAAATTATGATTGATCGCCTTATGGTTTAGAACTGTATAAAATTTATAAACGAGTAACAATGTGATTGATCGCCTTATGTTTCAGAACTGTATGAAATTCGTAAACAAGTAACAATGTGATTGATCGAATTCTGTTTTAGAACTGTATGAAATTCAGAAACAAATAGCAATGTGAATGATCGCCTTATGTTTTAGAACTGCATGCAATTCATAAAAAATGAAATTATGATTGATTGCCTTATGTTTTAGAACTGTATGAAATTCATCAACAAGTAGCACTGTGAATGATCGTTTTATGTTTTAGAACTGCATGAAATTCATAAACTAATAACAATCTAAGTAATCGTCTTATGTTCCAAAACTGCATGAATTTCATAAACAAATGACAATGTGAGTGATCGTCTCATGTTTTAGAACTGTATGAAATTCATAAACAAGTAACAATGTGACTGATCGCCTTATGTTTTAGAACTGAATGAAATTCGTAAACAAGTAACAATGTGATTGATCTCTTGTGTTTTAGAACTGTATAAAATTCAGAAACAAATAGCAATGTGATTGATCGTCTCATGTTTTAGAACTGCATGCAATTCATAAACAAATGACAATATGATTGATCGTCTTATATTCCAGAACTGTATGAAATTCATAAACAAATAACAATGTGATTGATCGTCTTATGTTTTTGAACTGCATGCAATTCATAAACAAATAAAATTATGATTGATCGCCTTATGTTTTAGAACTGTATAAAATGTAGAAAGAAGTACCAATATGATAGAGCGCCTTATTTTTTAGAACTGTATAAAATTTATGAAGAAGTACCAATATGATAGATCATCTTATGTTTTAGAACTGTATGAAATTCCCAAACAAGTATGAATGTGATCGATCGTTTTATGTTTTAGAACTGCATGAAACTCAGAAACAAATAAGAATATTAGTAATCATCTTATGTTTGAGAACTGCATGTAATTCATGAACAAATGGCAATATGATTGATCGCCTTATCTTTTAGAACTGTATGAAATTCATCAACAAGGAGCAATGTGATTGATCGTTTTATGTTGCAGAACTGCATGAAATTCATAAACTAATGACAATGTAAGTAATCGTCTTATGTTCCAAAACTGCATGAAATTCATAAACAAATGACAATGTGAGTGATCGTCTCATGTTTTAGAACTGTATCAAATTCATAAACAAGTAACAATGTGACTGATCGCCTCATGTTTTAGAACTGAATGAAATTCGTAAACAAGTAACAATGTGATTGATCGTCTTATGTTTTAGAACTGTATAAAATTCAGAAACAAATGACAATGTGAGTGATCGCCTCATGTTTTAGAACTGTATAAAATTTATAAACAAGTAACAATGTGATAAATCGTCTTCTGTTTTAGAACTGTATGAAATTCCTAAATAACTAGAAATGTGATTGATCGTTTTATGTTTTAGAACTGCATGAAATTCAGAAAAAAATAGCAATGTGAGTGATCGTCTCATGTTTTAGAACTGCATGCAATTCATAAACAAATGATAATGTGATTTATCGTCTTATGTTTTAGAACTGTATGCAATTCATGAACAAGTATTAACGTGATTGATCGTCTTATGTTTTAGAACTGCATGCAATTCATAAAAAAAATAAAATTATGATTGATTGCCTTATGTTTTAGAACTGTATGAAATTCCTAAACAAGTAGAAGTGTGATTGATCGTTTTATGTTTTAGAACTGCATGAAATTCAGAAACAAATAAGAATATTAGTAATCATCTTATGCTTGAGAACTCCATGTAATTCATAAACAAATGACAATATGATTGATCGCCTTATGTTTTGGAACTGTATGAAATTCATGAACAAGAAGCAATGTGATTGATCGTCGTATGTTCTAGAATTGTATGAAATTCATGAAAAAGTAACGATGTGATTGATCGCCTTATGTTTTAGAACTGTATGAAATTCATGAAAAAGTAACGATGTGATTGATCGCCTTGTGTTTTAGAACTGTATGAAATTCATAAACAAGTAACAATGTGATTGATCGCCTCATGTTTTAGAACTGTATGCAATTCTGAAACAAATAGCAATATGAGTGATCGTCTTATGTTTTGGAACTGCATGAAATTCAGAAACCAATTGCAATGTGAGGGATCGTCTTATGTTTTAGAACTGCATGAAATTCATAAACAAATAAAATTATGATTGATCGTCTTATGTTTTACAACTGTATATAATTCATAAACAAGTAACAATGTAATAGATCGTCTTATGTTTCAGAACTGTATGAAATTCCTAAACAAGTAGAAGTGTGATTGATCGTTTAATGTTTTAGAACTGCAGGAAACTCAGAAACAAATAAGAATGTTATTAATCATTTTATGTGTGGCCATACCACACCATTAACGGCCATACCACGCTGAAAAACCGAGTTCTCGTCAGATCACTGAAGTTAAGCAGCGTTGGACGCGGTTAGTACTTGGATGGGTGACCATTCAAGAATACTGAGTGCTGTTGGCACATCGTGAGTGTGGTGAGCCCACACTTGTAGTTATTTATAACTACAAGAAAACTATCCACCTAGAAACACTACCCGAATCGGGTAGTGTCACGCCTACCCTGAAAGGGAAATGGCTTAATGGTATACTGCATGCAAATCATAAACAAATGACAATATGATTGATCGCTTTATGTTTTAAAACTGTATGAAATTCATGAGCAAGTAGCAATGTGATTGATCGTTTTATGTTTCAGAACTTCATGAAATTCATAAGCTATATAGTGACAATGTAAGTAATCGTCTTATGTTCCAGAATTGCATTAAATTCATAAACAAATGACAATGTGAGTGATAGTCTTATGTTTTAGAACTGTATGAAATTCATAAACAAGTAGAAATGTGATTGATCGTTTTATGTTTTAGAACTGCATGAAATTCAGAAACCAATAGCAATGTGAGAGATCGTCTTATGTTTTAGAACTGTATGAAATTCGTCAACACGTAACAATCTGATTGATCGTCTTATGTTCTAGAACTGTATAAAATTCAGAAACAAATAGCAATGTGAGTGATCGTCTCATGTTTTAGAACTGGATGAAATTCCGAAACAAGTATATATGTGATTGATCGGCTTATGTTTTAGAACTGCATGAAATTCAGAAACCAATAGCAATGTGATTGATCGTCCTATGTTTTAGAACTGTATAAAATTCAGAAACGAATGAAATGTGAGTGATCAGCGAGGACTCAGGTCATTTTTGTTGATGAGTGTTTTTCAAGCAGCCAGGTTTATTTTTCTTACACAATCTGATCTTATCCCTCCAATGCCTTAGTCCAGTTATACCCTATAGGGTATAAGTGGACTTTACTTTATTTCGCACCTGTTCTACTCTCTCTGCCTTCTACTAACCTGTAATTAATGTATCCTCGCGTGAGGGGCCCTTATAAATAAAATAATTATTCCTTCTGGATTTAGAATTTTCCCTACCGGAACATATATCATAGTATAGATTATTATCATAACCTGTGAAAATCCGAAACTGAAACCAGGGTCATTTTTCTAACACAATCTGATCCTATCCCTCCAATGCCTTACTCCACTTATTGTCAGACCCTACTTTATTTCACAGCTGTTTCTCTGTATCTTCCTTCTACTAACCTGAAAGTTTTGATGCCCCCCCCCCCCTAAATTACGTAATTTGAACCAAATTTTCTTTCGTCAATTTATTTAGGGGTCATCTAAAAAAAAATTTTCAACCAAAAAATATGAATTCTCAACAAAAAATTCGAAAGGAAAAAAAAAGACGAATTTAAAAAAAAAGAATTGAATACTTAACCAAAACAGATTCATTTTCAAAAAAGCAGTTGCATTTTTAACCAAAAAAGATGAAATTCCTACCAAAAGAGATGAATTTTTAAATCAAAAAGAGAAATTTTTAACAAGATTTGAATTTTCAATTAAGAAAGATTTTTCAGTTAATAAAGAAAAAAATATCATCTAAAATGTTAAATTTTCAAGCCAGAAAAAAGGAGCTTTCTACAAAATAGTTGAATTTTTATCCAAATAATTAAATTATCAACCAAAAAAATGAATCTTCAACCAAAGAGATTAATTTTCTACTAAAAAAGATTAATTCTCAACAAAATACCTAATAATTTTATCAAATCGTTAAATTTTTAACCAAGAAGATTAATTTTCTAACAAAAAGGACGAATTATCAACAAAATATGTAAGATTTTAACCAAATAGTTGAATTTTCAACAAATTTTTTAAATTTTCTACCAAATAGTTGAACTTTTAAACTAGAAAAGTTCAATTGTTAGATCAAAACGGAATAGTTAAGTTTTCAATTTCGAAATTAATTTTCTACCAAACAGTTCAAATTTCAACAAAAAACTTAATTTTCAACCAAATAGTAAATCTTCATTTATCACTTATCAACCAAAGAGATTAATTTTCTACTAAAAAAGATTAATTCTCAACAAATACCTAATAATTTTATCAAATCGTTAAATTTTTAACCAAGAAGAATAATTTTCTAACAAAAAGGACGAATCATCAACAAAATAAAGAGGTTTTTAACCAAATAGTTGAATTTTCAACAAATTTTCTACCAAATAGTTGAACTTTTAAACTAGAAAAGTTCAATTGTTAGATCAAAACGGAATAGTTAAGTTTTCAATTTAAAAAATGAATTTTCTACTAAGCTGTTCAAATTTCAACAAAAAACTTAATTTTCAACCAAATAGTTCAATCTTCAGTTAATAAAATTAATTTCAAACTTAAAATTTAATTTTCAACCAATTTTATCAATTTTCCACTAAATAGTTGAATTTTTGAACAAATAATTGAATTATCAACCAAAAAGATGAATCTTCAATCAAAAAGATTAATTTTCTACTAAAAAAGACGAATTCTCAACAAAATACATAATAATTTAATCAATTAGTTAAATTTTTAATCAAGAAGATTAATTTTCTAACAAAAAGGACGAAAAATCAACAACAAGATAAGTTTTTAACCAAATAATTGAATTTTCAACAAATTTTCTAAATTTTCTACCAAATAATTGAACTTTTAAACTAAAAAAGTTCAATTGTCAAATCAAAACGGAACAGTTCAGTTGTCAATTTAAAAATTAATTCTCTACTAAACAGATAAAATTTCAAACAAAAATTTAAGTTTCAACCAAATAGTTAAATCTTCAGTTAAGAAAACTAATTTTACACCTAAAATCGAATTTTCAACCAATTTCATCAATTTTCCACTAAATAGTTGAATTTTTAAACAAATATTTGAATTTTTAAACAAATAATTAAATTATCAACCAAAAAGATTAATTTTCTACTAGAAAAGACATAATATACATAATAATTTATACAAATAGTTAAATTTTTAACCAAGAAGATTAATTTTCTAACAAAAAGGACGAATTATCAACAAAATACATAAATTTTTAACGAAATAGTTGAATTTTCAACAAATTTCATAAATTGTCTGACAAATAGTTGAACATATAAACTAAAAAAAAATCAATTGTTAACTCAAAACGGTATGGTTCAGTTTTTAATTTAAAAAATGGATTTTCTACTAAACAGTTCAAATTTCAACAAAAAAACTTAATTTTCAACGAAATAGTTAAATCTCCTGTTAACAAAATTAATTTGAAACCTAAAATTTAATTTTCAACCAGTTTCATCAATTTTTCACTAAATAGTTGAATTTTTAAGAAATAATTAAATTATCAACCAAAAAGAATAATTTTCTACTAAAAAAGATGAATCTACAACAAAATACATAATAATTTAATCAAAAAGTTAAATTTTTTCCAAGAAGATTAATTTTCTAACAAAAAGGACGAATCATCAACAAAATAGATAAGTTTTTAACCAAATAGTTGAATTTTCAACAAATTTTCTAAATTTTCTACCAAATAGTTGAACATTTAAACTAAAAAAAAATCAATTGTTAACTCTAAATGATATAGTTCAGTTTTTAATTTAAAAAATGAATTTTCTACTAAACAGTTCAAATTTCAACAAAAAACTTAATTTTCAACCAAATAGTTAAATCTTCAATTAAGAAAATTAATTTTGAACCTAAAATTGAATTTTCAACCAATTTCATCAATTTTCCACTATATATTTGAATTTTTAAACAAATAATTAAATTATCAACCAAAAAGAATAATTTTCTACTAAAAAAGACATAATATACATAATAATTTTAAAAAATTGTTAAATTTTCAACCAAGAAGAATAATTTTCTAAAAAAAAGGACGAATTATCAACAAAATACATAAGTTTTTAACCAAAATGTTGAATTTTCAACTAATTTTATAAATTTTCTACCAAATAGTTGAACTCTTAAACTAAAAAAGTTCAATTGTTACCTCGAAACGAAATAGTTAAGTTTTCGATTTAAAAAATGAATTTTCCACTGAACAGTTCAAATTTCAACAAAAATCTTAATTTTTAACCAAATATTCAAATCTCCAATTAAGAAAATTAATTTTAAACCTAAAATTGATTTTTCAACCAATTGCATCAATTTTTCACTAAATAGTTGAATTTTTAAACAAATAATTAAATTATCAACCAAAAAGATTAATTGTCTAATTAAAAAGTCATAATATACATAATAACTTAAACAAATAGTTCAATTTTTAACCAAGAAGATTAATTTTCTAACAAAAAGGACGAATTGTCAACAAAATATATGAGATTTTAACCAAATAGTTGAATTTTCAACAAATTTTCTAAATTTTCTACCAAATAGTTGAACTTTTAAACTAAAAAAGTTCAATTGTTAAATCAAAACGGAATAGTTAAGTTTTCAATTAAAAAAATGAATTTTCTACTAAACAGTTCAAATTTCAACAAAAATCTTAATTTTTAACCAAATAGTGAAATCTCCAGTTAACAAAATTAATTTTAAACCTAAAATTGAATTTTTAACCAATTTCATCAATTTGCCACTAAATAGTTGAATTTTTAAACAAATAATTAAATTATCAACCAAAAAGATTAATTTTCTACTAAAAAAGATGAATTCTCAACAAAATACATAATAATTTAATCAAATAGATAAATTTTTAACAAATTTCATAAATTTTCTACGAAATATTTTTACTCCTTAACTAAAAAAGTTCAATTGTTATTTCAAAGCGAAATAGTTGTTTTCAATTTAAAAAATGATTTATGTACTAAACAGTTCCAATTTCAACAAAAAACTTAATTTTCAACCAAATAGTTCGATCTTCAGTTAACAAAATTAATTTTGAACCTACAATTTTTAACTAAAAAATGGAATAGTTAATATTTCAATTGAAAAAATTTATTATAAACCAAAAATATAATAATTTCCAATAAAATATATAAATTCCGAACTAAAGAGATGGATCTCCAACTAATAAAATGAATTTTGTACACATTAGTTCAGCTTTCAACCAAGAAAATTAATATTTTTAATAAAAAATATTAATTTTCTACCAAAAAAGAACTGGATAGGATACAGTAGTATAGCTATGAGAGCACTGCTTCACGTAACGACCGAGCAAGGTTCTGTTCCATGCTAATTTACCGACAGTGGGTATTACTGACATAAGGTAATGCAGATTCCTCAAAACTTTTACCATTTTATTTATTTTAAATAATTTTGTTTCTGAAAAAAGAACTTCTCCTTTCGCTCCGTTGGGAAACGAACCACAGAACTACTGATTTTCGGTCAGGTGCTTTTCCATTAAGCTACTAGAGAGATCGAGAGAAGAAACTTTTTTTTCAGAAATACACGCATTATTTTGCTAGATGGTACAAATCAAATTTTTCAAGGAATCTGTATTATCATTAGAGAAACAGAAAATATTTAACGTCTTTTCAGACTAGATGGAGCTATGGATTGAAAAATTATTTTAAATAATTTTGTTTCTCAAAAAAAAAGATATTCTCCTTTCAGAAACAAGATTATTTACAATTATTTTTCTTTCATAGCTCCGATAGTCTGAAAAGACGTTAAATATTTTCTGTTATTCTCTACTGATAATACAGATTCCTTGACAATTTTTATTATGAATGTTTTTACCATCGGTCGGTAAGTGAATTCGTGCTCTCACAGCTATAATACTAACAGTGGGTCTATTCTGAATATTTTCTCTTGTAAATCCATTAAAAATAACTTTATTCTTACTGTACAAAATCCTTTGTATCACATTTGTATCGTGCAGTTAAGTGACCTTTAGATTTACGTTAATTAACATCACGAATTACGTCAAATTTTGACATAATAATACTTCGAAAATTACCCGACCCACTGATAGCCACTCTCCCCTACCTAAGGGGCCGTCCATAAAATACGTTCCCAATTTGAGGGGGATGGAAGGTCAGTGGAAATAACGTTACGAACTTAGATCACGTTTTATACGTTTTTTTCCTAATTACAAATTTTAACCACTTCACTATTTTTCAAAAAAATTCTTTTTTTTTCTTCTGCCTTCCAGAAACTTCTCTTTTTTACCCTTTTTTGCTTGAACGAAAAACTTATTAGAACCATACAAGAAAATCCAGCTATTTTTGGTTAAAAGTTAAATTTTTTTTGCGAAAAATTCTGCTACTTTGTTAAAAATTTAATTATTTTGTTGAGAATGCAAACATTTTGTTACAAATGCATCTTTTCTGACCAAAAGTTCAACTACTTGGTTGAAAGATGAATTAGGTTGTTGAAAATTCCTTTTTTGGTTGAAAATTAATTTTTTTAACGAAAAATTTAACTATTCCATTTTTAGTTGAAAATTTACCCTTTTTACTTAAAAATTCATGTATTGCATAGAAAATTTAACTTTTTTGGCTAAAGATTCATCATTTTAGTTGGAAGTTCATCACTTAGATTCAAAATTTAACTAGTTTTTTGAAAATTCGTTTTTGGTTTGTAGAAAATAAATCTATTTATTTGAAAAGTCATCATTTTTTGTTAAAAAAAAAGTCATGTATTTTGTTGAAAATTCGCCATTTTGGATAAAAAATTAATCTTGTCTCAATTTAACTCGTTGAAAAGTGGTTTCATTTTTTGTTAATTTTTTAAACTGAAAATTTTACTATCCTATTTTTGATTGAAAATTTTGGTATGAAAATTCAATTATTTGGTTAAAATTTCATGTATTTTGTTTAAAAATTTTCATTTGTTAGAAAATTAATCTTCTTAATTGAAAATTCATCAATTTGGTTAATAATTTAACTATTTGGTTGTATGTTTAATTATCTAGTTAAAAATTCAACTATTTTGTTAAAGTAATCTTTTTTGGTCGAAAATCCTACTGTTTTATTTAAAACTCATTTTTTTTTGTTGAAAATATCTTTTTTTGTTGAAAAATCAATTTTTCGGGTTGAAAATTGAAATATTTGATTGAAAATGCGACTGTTTTTGGTCGAATTGTAATATTTTTTTTTTAATTCGACGATTTTGTTGAAAGTGTATCTCTGTAGGTTAAAAATTCAACGATTTGGTTTAAAATTTTCTTCATTTTGTTGGAAATTTTGTATAAAATTCACACTTTTTGGTAGAATTATACTGCTTTTGATTTCAAATTGAAATCTTTTTTGATTGAACTACTTAAATTTAATTATTTTGTTGCAAACTGTTTTTTTTTTGGTTAAAAATTAATTTTTTCATCTGTACAATTTAACTATTCCATTTTTTATTGAAAATTAATCCTTTATAAATAGAAAATTCAAGTATTTGGTGGAAAATTGATTTATTTTGGTTGAAAATTCATCTTTGTATGTTAAAAAATCATCTTTTGAGTAAAAAATTAAACTATTTTGTTAAAAGTTTAATTAATTTATTGAAAATATCCGTTTTTAATGTATCGAAACGGAAGAGTTCTAATGCTTCAAATGCTTTGATTTTGTAGTTAAGTATTCAATATTTAAATTGACAAGATTCGAGATTCGAGACTAGATTTGAGACGAGATTCAAGACGATATTCGTGACGAGATTCATGAAGAAATTCGTGATAAGAATCGGTATAAGGTTCGAGATAAGATTCGAAATACAAGACAAAATTCGTGATTTGAGACCAGATTTGAGATTCGAGACTAGATTCGAGACGAGGTTCGAGGCGAGATTCGGGATAAGAATCGAGATGAGGTTGGAGACGATATTCCAGATGAGGTTCAAAAAAAGATTCGAGATTCAAGGCAACATTAGATGTTTGAGACGAGATTCGATACAAGATTCGAGACGAGATTCGAGGCGAGATTCAAGACGAGATTCGAGACGAGATCCGAGACGAGATTCAAGTTGAGGTTTAAGACAAGATTCGAGATTCAAGACAAAATGTTAGATTTGAGACCAGATTTGAGATTCTAGACAAGATTCGAGACTGAATGCGAGACGAAATTTGAGACTAGATTCGAGACAAGGTTCGAGACAATAACTAAAATGAGATTCGTGATAAGAATCAAGATGAGGCTCGAGACGATATTTGAGATCCAAGAAAAAATTTGACGA
>CAKNYM010051778.1:283573-302551 GCA_932195095.1 Andricus curvator | reverse complement strand
AATCGAGAAGAGGTTCGAGACGATATTTGAGATTCAAGAAAAAAGACGAGATTTGATACGAGATTCATGACGAGATTCATGAAGAAATTCGTGATAAGAATCGATATGTGGTTTAAGACAAGATTCGAGATTCAAGACAAAATGTTAGATTTGAGACCAGATTTGAGATTCTAGACAAGATTGGAGACTAAATTCGAGACGAAATTTGAGACTAGATTCGAGACAAGGTTCGAGACAATAACCGAGACGAGATTCGTGACGAAATTCGTAACGAAATTCATGATAAGAATCGAGATGAGGTTCGAGACGATATTTGTGATTCAAGAAAAAATTTGACGAGATTTGAGATTCGAGACAAAATTCGAGATTTTTAACCAGATTTGAGATTCGAGACTAGATTTGAGACAATAATCGAGACGAGATTCGAGATAATAATCGATACGAGATACGTGACGATATTCGCGATAAGAATCGAGATGAGGTTCGAGACAATATTCCAGATGAGTTTCAAGACAATATTCGAGATTCAAGACAAAATTAGAGATTCGAGACAAGATTCGATACAAGATTCGAGACGAGATACAGGACGAGATTCGAGAGAATATTCAAAATGAGTTTCAAGACAAGATTCGAGATTCAAGACAAAATTCGAGACTTGAGACCAGATTTGAGATTCTAGATAAGATTCGAGAATAATTTCTAGACGAAATTTGAGACTATATTCGAGACAATAACCGAGACGAGATTCGTGACAAAATTCGTGATAAGAATCGAGATGAGGTTCGAGACGATATTTGAGATTCCAGAAAAAATTTGAAATTTGAGACGTGATTTCAGATTCGAGACGAGATTCGAGACTAGATTCAAGACGAGATTCATGAAGAAATTCGTGATAAGAATCGATATGAGGTTCAAGACTAGATTCATGATTCAAGACAAAATTCGAGATTTGAGATTCGAGACGAGACTCGGCATCAGGTTTGAGAAAAAATTTGAGGCGAGATTTGAGATTCGGGAGGAGATTCGAGATGGGATTCGAGACGATATTCGAGATGAGATTCGAGACAAGATTCGTGAAGAGATTTGAGGCAATTGGCCAATTAAATTAGTCACAGACGTATATATGTATACCATTTTTGGACTTTAATTGAGGAATTCAGAGAAGGAGGAAAAGATAATTTATCGACTGTTCTCGATTGAGTGCTCGTGCTCGAATGAAATCCTACACCGTCCTCAAAGAAGGATCCGAATGCAGTATAAAAATATTTTATCCAGCAGAGAGATAAGCGCACAGAGATAGTCATTGATGGCTTTATGAACGATTGAAGCGAGCATAACGCGTGGACAGTTGTACAAACATTTGAGAGCACCTCCTATAGGCATTAGGCACTGAATAACCGAATCTTTTACATCGTATCTATGTTTACACGAGGGATGATACGCAAGAGAGCTCGATAAGTGATTGTAAGAATCCCTGTGTTTATATAAACAGAAATGATGTTGCCATTCGCCTACTTAGAAATCCTATTAACTACTCATTCACGTTCACGTGATCATAAAACCAAGGAATTTTATAGTTTACATTACAATTCAAGAGTATTTTTAAGCTTGCGTAACTTTGCGTTCGAATTTACAACTTTTTGATTTGAAAACATCTTTGATACGAACTCTGTCCGGAAAGTAGATAGATAGATAGATAAACGTTTATTTTTTAGCCTGCTGGACTTAAAAAATTGACTTGCTTACAATTCCATTTTTTTACAGAATTTTTTAAAAACTAACCCTTAAAACTAACATCCTTCCACACCTTATCTCTAACGCCGCTCGCTCTTATCACATTGCCTTCCTTGCTTCGCCTCGCCTCGCACGCATATCCCTACTTTCTTGCTTTGCCTCGCATTACCAAACTCTGCCTCCGCGGCTAATTCCTAATACTTATCTACTATTTACAATATTTACATTTACTTATATTTACTTCCTCCTCTATTTTCAATCTTTCCTTTTCCATTCCTCTTCCTCCTTCCTTCTCTTCTTCTCCATCTTACCCAAGACTCCCTTCACCCATGCTACTGCCCTTTTGTCACCCCTTTCATGCATCAATACCACCATGCTTATCCCACTCCTTTCCACCTCTACGCACTCCTCCAACCAGTGCTCCACTCTTTCCTCCCCCTTCCAACATAGTTCACACATCCTCTTTTCCCTAGAGAGCCAGAACCTATTAAAACCCTGTCTGGAAAGTATCCGACCTTGTGCTCTAACCGGCTATCTATTTGTGCTATTGTCAAAAACAGGTATTTACTATTTAGGGGGGGGGGGGGTTTGGGGGGGAGTGGGGGGAACCCCCCAATAATTAGTCGACCAGTGTATGCACTTGCGTAAACGTCAAAGCATCGTTGTAAAAAAAAAACTCAAAACTTCATGGAGATCGAGAATCTCGAATAAAAAGTTTCGAGATTCTCGACTCGAGATCTCGAAATTTTTTATTCGAGATTCTGGATCTACATGAAGTTTTGAGTTCACCTGAACATGTTTCAAGAAAATCTCGAATTTTCTCGAAATCGTCTCGAATGCATCACTAATTCTGGAAGCTTTTCCTTTAGTCTGATTTTTTTCGGGGACGAATGAAATTGAAACTTTTGGCATGTAGCATTCATAAAAAAAAAAACATTTTCTACATAATAGTTTACTTTCTTTGTATCAGCACATCACTTGTTCAACGTATTTAGTTAAAAATGTATGTCTTTTTGGTTAAAAATTTAACTATTTGTTTGAAAATTCAACTGTTTTGTTGAAAGCTCATATTTTTGTCTTGAAAATCCAACATTTTTTATGAAATTTTTTTTCTTTATTGGCTCAAAAATCTTTCTTGGTTGATAAATTTGTCTTTTTGATTTGAAAATAGTTTCTTTAGTGTCATTTTTTTTAAATAGTTGAAAAATAGTTTCATCGCTTTAAAAAGTGTCATGTGAATGAAAAAAATCAAGAGGATTCTGCAGAATTCAAAAGAATTTAAAAGAATTCAGGGTGAATTCGAAATGAATTCTAATGAATTGCAAAGAATATTTGAAAACCTCTACAAACTTTTGAATCCCTAAGAAATCCCTCACTTCTTAAAAATAAATTCTCTGATATTCATTAAGATATTATGAAATCCCGTGAAATTCTATGAAATATGATTCTTTATTTTTTTTATTTGAAAAAAATGATTTCCTGAAATCCTCGAAAATTTATTTAAGAACCTTGAGACCTTTTAAAATCCCACAAAATCAGAGAAATCCTCAGAAACAAGATTTGAACTTTTAAAATATCGTAAAATTGAAATTCATTTAAAATTTTCATTTTAATTGAAAATTTAGGGAAAATTCTCTAAAATATTTCAAATCCTTTGAACTCTTTTGAAATCAATTGAAAATTCTTTAGAATCTTTTGAAATATCCTAAATCCCTTGAAACATTTTTTAAAGCTCTTGAAAATCCCTTGAAATTTTTTAAAATACTAAGATATTTCAAATGCCATAAAATTTATTGAAATTCTTAGAAATTCCTTGGATTTTTTTAAAATACCCCAAAATGTTTCAAAATCTTAGAAATCCCTATAAATTATTTGAATGTAATTTTTTGTCAATTTCTTAAAATTATAAAAATCATTGGAAATTCCTAGAAAAATTTTAAATCTCTGGAAAGTGCCTTGGAATCTTTTTAAATACCCTAAAATATCCAAAATCGTTTAGAATCACTTCAAATTATTGAAATCTTTTAAAAATACTTAAGATATTTCAAAAACTTTAAAATCTTTTGAAATACCTTGCGATTTTTAAATCTTTTGGAAATGCCTTGGAATCTTTTAAAATAACTTAAAATATTTCAAATCCTTCGGGAACCCTTCAAATTATATTTTAAAATACTCTAAAATCTTTCAAATCATTTGAAATTTTCGTTAAGTTCTTAAAACTTCCTTGGAATTTGGACAAAATACCCCTAAATATTTGAAATCCTTTGAAATCCCTTAAAACTTTTTAAAGCTCTTGAAAATTCCTTGGCATTTTAATAAATACCCTAAAATATTCTAAATCCTTTGAAATTTTTTGAAATCCTTTCAAACTGCATCCTATCTTTTTGAATAATTTTGAATCTTTATGATAAAAAAAGATAGAGATAATGTATCCCATTCTATCTTTTTGTCAATATAAATTCACGTCTATGTTTTTCAATCCCCTCTTCTCTATCTCATCCTTTCCCTTATCTATTCATGTCAATCTTTTTCTATCTCTCTGTAAATCTAAATTTCCGTCTATCTTTTTCAATCCCATCTTTTCTATCTCATCCTATATTTTATCTATCCACATCAATATTTTTCTATCTCTCTGCCAATATATCTTTTTAAACCCATCTATCTTTTTTAATTTCCTATTCTCCATCTCATCCTATGCTGTATCTATCCACGTCAATTTTTTTCTATCTTTCGGTTAATCCAAATTCCCGTCTGTCTTTTTCAACAATATATTATAGGTCAATCGATTCGCCTTGAACCTGGGAATCTTTCATACTCTTGCATCAACTTTGAATTATGTTAATGAAAGAAGTTTTGATATAAAAACCCGATTTTTAAAACATTATAAAGTGCTAAAAAAATACAATTAAGATTTTTAGAAATCCTTCGGTCAGTTTCAAGATATTAGTAGTGAAATGAAGCCCTCCAAATTTCATCAATTTATCTGCAACCGTTTTCAAGTTATCGTGTTCTAGCTATTTCTCATGCTGCCTAACTCTGTACTTTTACCTTCCTTCAAATTGATTAACGCCGATTTATAAAACAGTGTCTTGCTTCCTTTAAAGTCGTTTTGCATTTTCTTCTCTTCTTCTGTTTTGATTTTATCTTTACTTTCCTTCACTAGTAGTTTTACTTTCCTCTTTTTGTGTCTGGAATCATTTTCAAGTCAATTCATTAATCTGAACCGTGCTAACTATGTTTTTCTGACAAGGAGAGGTCACGAGATGTACGTCGCCGGTTCGACTAGGCATTACGGGGTGAAAGCACATCAAAATCCGTTAGGTGCGTATTTTTTCTTTCGATCCAATAGGCCTTAGTTTCCGAGACATCGAGGTTTGAGTATTTACCACTGCACCGGGTACAGTAGCGAGTCGAGCGCTCGAGCGTAAATACTCAAACTTCGATATTTCGGAAACTAGGGCCCATTGGATCTAAAGGAAAAATATGCATCTAATGGATTTTCATCTACTTTCACCCTGTGAAGCCCCAGTCAAATCACACATCCACGCTTAGAACATTGTAGTAGACATTTTTAAAGCTTTTACTTTATTGTCAATTTTTTTACTTTTCTACAAGAAAATACAAAAAAAATTAGCTACTTCTATTTGAATATGTTTTTGCTTCCTCATAGAGGAAGCTTTGTAATGGCAACATTTTCCAAAAAATTTTAGTTCATTTAATCAAACCTTCCTCAATTTAAAAATGTCGAATACAATGCAAAACGACTTTGAAGGAAGCAAGAAACTATTTTATAAATCGGCGTTAATGAATTTGAAGGAAGGTAAAAGTACAGAGTTAGGCAGCATGAGAAATAGGTAGGGTAAATAAATATAGCAAGAAATAAAGACGGGGAAAAAATGTGTGTGTGGATGTCACACTTTTTTGTGAACACGATAACTTGAAAACTGTTGCAGATAAATTGATGAAATTTGGATGGCTTATTTTCACTACTGATATCTTGAAACTGACCGAAGGATTTCTAAAAATGTTTGTTGAATTTTTTTTAGCAATTCATAATATTATAAAAATCGTTTTTTCATAGTAGAACTTTTTTTATTAACATAATTCAAAGTTGATGCAAGAATAAAAAAGATGTCTTGATTCGAGACGAATCGATTGACAATAATACACTTGATCAAAGAGTGGGAATGTTATCGCCATTCATATTATATTTAAAATCGATTTTTACGGTAAAATGTTTTTTATTCTCACAATTTAAAGTTGATGCGAGAATCCTGATACATTTTATTGAAGAGTAAGGAAGCTATGGTAATGCATAATATTTGAAAACCCAGTTTTTTATAGTAAAACTTTTTTCGCTAATATAATTCAAAGTTGACGCATGAATAGAAAAAACTTTTTGATCATAAATTCCCAAATAGAATAATTTTGACAATTTTTTTAAAGAAATCATAAAGCTGGAAAAGGGATAGGGTGCGACGGAACTTTTCCCTTCCTTTTTTCAACTAGAAAATTATCATTTCGAATACAAAATTTGGTTTTTCTTTGTATTTAAAAAATTGTTGTATTATTTTGTAATTTTGTATTTTTTGTAAATTTCTATTTTTAAATAGATCCAAATGAAGACTTTGGTTTGTCTATTATTGAAAAAATCACTAATGCTTCCTCTATGAGGAGGCAAATACATTTGTTAACGGGATGCAAAGTGGTGGTGAAATGAGCACCATATAATCATAAATACAGACAAAGTGGAAACACTCGAAATCGAATTCACACCTAGTTTTGTTAAATTTTCCACATTTTTTTACAAAAAAGTACATGTATAGAATTCCTGTAAATAAAACAAAAATAAAAAAGAGGAAAGAAAAATGAGATTTTTCCTCTTTTATTTTTTAATTTTCTTTTTTTTTAATTCCTCTTTTTTATTTTTGTGCAAAGAAACAAATTCTTTTGTTTTTAGGAATTGCAATAGGATCATTTTGTGGTGTTTGTCCAAATTTAAAATTCTTAAATTTCAATTTAGCTGACTTGGATTGGAGGTCACTTCTAACCACCCCTTTTTTTAAATGATGTTTTTTAATCAGATTAAAGTTGCATATGGTCCTGAAGCCTTCAGAAAGGTTAAATTATGGTGTGATATCAAACAAAAATTAAGAGGCAGTATTCTTCAGAAAAGGTTTTTGATTGAATGTCGAAGAAATGATGTTTTACCTAAAAAAATATTTTTCTTGGATAACAAAATTTCGAGATTTTGCTTTTTACAGTAATTTTTGCAATAGACAATTTGAACATAATTTCAAGAATTTCAAATTCTCAATGCTGAATTTACTGATCAAGGATGTTTCAAATCATGTTAATTTTTTGAAAGTAAAAATTTCCAGAATCAAAAGTGAATTAGAAGTATGTTTGCCACAAGATAAAATCGTTGATCTTTTAAAACATCAGATTTTCCTTAATCGAAGACTTTTAAACGATGATAAAAAACATGAGAACAAACTTTCTATTTTGATTGATCAACAAACTAATATCCAAGAGCAAAATTTAAATTTACACAAGATTTTTGAAAAAGATGATAAGGATCCTTGGTTTGTAAATTTGTCAAATATTCAAATTCCTGATTCAGTTAGAGATATTCTCAGATTAGGTAAAGGTTTTTAGTAACCATGTGATTAAAAGTAAATCGAAACAAATGATGGAAATATTCAAAGATGTTGAATCAAGTATACACAAAATTCCAATATTAGATCAACAGGATTTCCTAAACAAGGTTTTACACTTGTCAAAGAGTTTTGTTGATAAAAATTGTTTGCACATTAGTAGTATTGATCGTAAAATTTCTGAAGGTTTCAGGATAACAAAAGGTTTCCTTAAAAACAACCCTGATATAATATGCATGAATGCTGATAAAGGCAATATTACAGTTTGTATGAAGAAATCAGATTATGTCAGGGATATGGAGGATTTATTTTCCAATCGTGATAACTTTGAATTATTGAATGAAAATCCATTGAAACAATTAAAAAGAGATACTTTCAAGATTCTAGACAATTGGAGAAAGAAAGGACTTTTGGGAAAGGATATAAGATGGACTGATATAAATACCGAAGACACAGTTCTTGCAAGATGTTATGGTTTGAGAAAGATTCATAAAGATGGCTATCCTTTGAGATTGGTTATTTCAACTATTAACACTCCCGCGAAATTTTTAGAACAAAACTTCAATTTGATACTTAAATTCTCAATTACAACTTCCAAATACAATATTAAAAATAGCTGGGAATTCCAAAAAATTTGTATTCAAAAAACTGTTCCTGATGACCATGTAATGATTTCTTTGGGTGTTGTTGCAATGTTTCCAAGTATACCCCTTGAATTAGCTAAACAGGCAATTTTAAATAGATGGGATAATATAAAAACACGTACTCGATTAAGTCAAAAAGATTTTATTGAAGGGATAGTTTTCATTATGAACTCAACTTATTTTAAATTCAATGGATCTTTTTATAGCCAAAAATTCGGTACTCCCATAAGTTCAGTCATTTCTCCGATTTGAGCAGAAATAGTTATCGAAGATTTGGAGGTCTTTGCTTTCAAGAAGCTGGATTTTGTTTTGCTCTTTTACTTTCGGTATGTTAATGACACCTTATTATGTGTTTCTCTAGCAAAGTTACAGGCAGTTTTTGATGCTTTTAATAGTTTTCATTCAAAACTTCAGTTCACCCAAGAAATAGAGAATAATAATAGAATCAGTTTTTTGGACCGAAAAGTTATTAAGGGTCAGGATGGTAATATTATTACCAATTGATATAGAAAAAGTACATATTCAGGTGGAATTTTAAATTTCTTTTCGGCTCATCCTTTTCAAAACTTATCTTAAAAATATAAATGAAACTGAATTTCTTGAACACCTCTCTACTTATGACTGGAATAGCATTTTTACTGAAAAGGATATAAATAGAAAGGTGATTTGTCTGATTTCATTTTTATCTTCATCCTTTGATAATTTTGCGCCTCTCCATACCCTTAAAGCAAAGAAGAAGTCCAGTCCTTGGATCACTCCTTATATCAAAGATTTAATAAAAGAAAGAGAGAAAAAACGTAGATTGGCTAAAAGAACTAAAAATAGTATTATTCAAGCCGAATTTCGTAAATTGAGAAACTTAGTACAAACCAAAATCCGGGATTCATACAATCAATATAATTACAACTCTATCAAAAATAGAAATAAAAATGAAAACATTTGGCTTCTCTTAAGACGGCTTGGACTTATTCCTTCCAAACACTTGGCTCCTGATAACAATTTTTCCCCTGCAGACCTTTTGACAACTTTTACTACAAAATCCAGACTCCTTGCAAGCAGCACTCCTTCCCTGTCCTCAGTTCCCTCTACTTTTGATGACACGAAGTTATTCTTTTCTGACATATCGCAAGAAACCCTACTTAAAAAACTCTTCGAGGTAAAATCAAATGCTCAAGGATCTGACGGTATTTCAATTAAAATGATTCGCCTTGCTTTACCAGTCATTGGCCCTATTCTCTTGCACATCTACAATGCATCTCTGCAGGTGGGAATATTTCCTGATGCCTGGAAAGAGGCGATTATTCGCCCTGTTCCTAAAATATCTAACCCTACCTCTCCCAAAGACTTTCGTCCTATATCTATCTTATGTGCTTTGTCCAAACCTTTCGAACGTATTGTCCATCAGCAACTTACTGCACACATTGAAACAAACAATTTAATGGACCCAATGCAATCCGGGTTCCGTGCAAGGCATAGTACACTTACAGCTTCACTTAAAGTAACTTCTGACCTTAAACTTGCAATTGATAGGAGGGAAATAACGGTTGTTGTCCTTTTTGATTTTTCTAAGGCGTTTGATACAGTTAACCATAATCTACTATTGTCTAGGCTTAAATCGCTTCACCTCTCGAATATGGTTGTTAAATGGTTTGAATCATATCTTAGTAATCGCTCTGAAAGAGTACAAATTAGCAATGGCGACCGGTCTGATTGTGGGGAGGTTAAGAGTGGTGTCCCTCAGGGATCCACACTTGCACCCACTTTATTTAATATTTATACCTCTGAACTTGGTAGCGAACTTCGTCATTGCAACTATCACAAATATGCTGATGACTTTAAGCTTTACCTTTCCGGGCCTATTACCAATCTTAAGAGCTTATTTAAAAAGGTACAGGCGGATATTGATCTAGTGGTGCAGTGGGCCTTGACAAGTGGCCTCACTCTAAACCCTGCTAAAACTATGGCCATAATCATAGGACCTTCTTCCTCTCCATCACTTGAAACAATTGCAACCCTACCTCCTCTCTTGATCGATGGACGTCTCATCCCCTTCATGGAATCTGTGAAAGATTTAGGCTATATTCTTAATCGCTCTCTTACTTGGAATGAACAAGTTGCGGATATTTCAAGGAAAACCTTTAGAGTCCTCCAACAGCTTAACAGGAATAAAGAATCACTTCCTACTTCAACGCGTATCCTTCTAGTTAAAAGCCTCATCCTTCCTTTCTTTGACTACGGTTGTGTGGTATATGACGATATTACTGATGAGCTAAATGCTAAGCTTGAGCGTACGCTTAATGCTTGCATTCGGTTCATCTATAACATCCCCAAAAGTGAACATATTACTCAGTATAGAGAAAGAGCAGGACTCCTTAACGTCGCCAAAAGAAGACAATTTTTTATGGGTAATTTACTTTATAGCCTATTCAGTAGTGAAGCTCCGCACTATCTTCTTAATCTCTTCCATTTTATTGACAAAGATCAACCAACACATTCCAAACTCCGTGAAAGGAAAACAGTACTAAAAATTCAGCCACACCGCACGTGTAAAATGCAAAGGTCTTTTGTTATTCGTGGTGCTCGCCTTTGGAACAAACTACCTATAAGCATTAGAAATGCACCTTCACAATTTGTCTTTAGAAAACTCCTTTTCGGTTACTTATTTAACATATCAAATCCTACCCTCGAAATCACACATTGGTAACACTTAAATCCTTAATTAAAAATAAATATAAGCGTGTATATCAACGTGTGTTCACTATTAAGTATGTATAATTGCGTATGTATATTTTGAGTATCCTTTTGTTGATATCCTATATCTAATTATGTCTATTATAGTTTATTTCTTTACTCTTGTTAAATACTTATTTTTGATTTCAATCGTCAAATCGATCGCCGTCACATCTTAATTGTAATATGTATCACCTGTTCCTTATAGAGCTATTTAGCCCTAGGAACTTTTCATAAATAAATACAAATACAAATACAAAAGAAAATTGCAGTAATCAAAAACTTAGTTGACAGAGCTCTAGGTTTGTCCCACATTTCATTTCACAATGAGAATTTGAATATTGTTAGGAATATCCTTTTTCTCAATCATTACCCACAAAACTTGATTGAGCAACATATCACAATTAGAATTCAACAAATCAAAAACAAACAAAGTAACATTCTATCTACAGATAATCAGAAAGCATTTAGAGAATATAGTTCTTTCGATACTTTTGTTCCTCCTTTTTTTGGTCAAATTTCGAAAACTGTTGAATTATGTTAAAAAATTTAATATTCATACTATTTTCCGTATACCATTTGAAATGGATTCAATAATAACTTTTGGTAAAGATCGTTTAGATAAATTTGAAAAAGGTGGTGTTGTTTACAAGATCACTTGCAAGATCTGTGAGATGACTTACGTGGGACAGACTGGAGGAACACAAAAGTGATGTTCGTTTGGGACGTTGTTATAAGAGCGTTCTTGCTAGACATACGAGAGGGTTTGTTGATGTTGACCATGAGTTTGACTGGGATAATGTTGAAATTTTACACAGTGAAAGTAATGAGAGAAAGAGAGAATTCATGGAAATGCTTTATATTAAAAAACAAAATAAGTTGTCTATTAATTTAAAAACTGATTTGGATAAATTGAACAAAAGTTATTCTAGTATGATTGATTACATTTAGCAATAAGTTTTCATGGGTCTTGACTTTCTATCATTTCTTGTTAGTTTATAACGGATTTGTCTTTTAACCCACATTCAGTTGTCAGGTATCGAGGTGATAGCGTCGGTTATTTCGTCGCTGTTCCTACTTGCACTAATTTGTCTTGCCTTGATAAGGGTGCTGTGTGAGCACCGAAACGTTGGTAAATATTGTGCATGCTTTCATATTGTGATTTGATAATAATAAAAATAAAAAAGACGAAAGAAATAAAAAAGAGAAGGAAGGGGATTTGGTTGGTTGCCTTCTCATTTTTCTTTCCTCTTTTTTTATTTTTGTGCAAAGAAACCAATTTTTTTGTTTTTAGGAATTGCAATAGGAGCATTTTGTGGTGTTTGTCCAAATTTGATCGTTGAATTCTTGTTTTATTTTCAGGAATTCTATACATTAACTTGATTATTGGACGTTAAATGGGATTTTGAATTTGATTTTAATCTAATTTAAAATTCTTGAATTTCAAAAAAGTACTATTTTTAACAACAAATTACAGTCGTAGAAATGTTGTGCTTTCTTGTAGCAATTTTTTTACATCAAGGATCTTTCTGCTTCCAGAAGGGATAGTTATTCATAGCTTGAGGGATTCCAAATCTGGATTTGAAATATAGAATATATCTGAAATTTGCTACTGCCTAGGACAACGTCGGGAAAATTTTTGATAGTAATATATGTATGTAAGTGACAAATTATTTTGGGAGAATTGAGGTGTGCCAATAACCTCTTAATTCGTTGTGCGTGCTCTGCAGACATTTATCAGAAAAAATGCAGTGAGCGAGCGAGCGAGTGAGCAATCTCAGCTTTTTGCGGGCCTCATAGTGGCAATAAAATCGTGTTTTCCGTTATCATTTGCTTTAAATTTTAAAACGACCCATCGCATACTCTGCTGCTAGACGGACAGACGACGCGACCGCGACGGTGTCTGCATGTCTTTCTTATCTTTTACGGAACTATGCCGTACGACAGAATTCATACGATTTACGAGAAATCGCGGATAGTGCTTTATTGGATCGTAATTCGCCCCGTTATCCACGCAAATGTCATAAATTTATTTCCACAGCCATAAGGGAATTTCGAGGTTTTTACGATTTCCTGGAAAAGGAATTAATTCAAATCTTTAAAAAAAGTGCAATTAATTACTTTTTGCTTCCTCATAGAAAAAGCTTTGTAATGGTAACATTTTCCACAATTTTTAAATTCATTTAATTAAAAATCTTGAAACTGACCGAAGGATTTCGATAAATATTTATTGCATTTTTTTAACACTCAATAATATTTTAAAAATCGGTTTTTTATAGTAACACTTTTTTCATTAGCATAATTCAAAGTTGATGCAAGAATATAAAAGATTTCTTGGTTCGAGATGAATCGATTGACCTACAATATCAATACATTTTATCAAAGAGTATGGAAATTATGGTAATTTATATATTTTGAAAATCGGTTTTTTCATAGTAAAACTTTTTTCATCAACATAATTCAAAGTTGATGCAAGAACAGAAAATATGTGTTGATTCGAGACGAATTGATTGACCTATAATATTAATACATTTCATTGAAGAGTAAGGAAGCTATGGTAGTGCATAATATTTGAAAATACGGTTTTTTATAGTAAAACTTTTTTCATTAGCATATTTCAAAGTTGATGCAAGAATATAAAAGATTCCTTAGTTCGAGACGAATCGATTGACCTACAATATTAACAGATTTTATTGAAGAGTAGGGAAGTTATGGTAATTTATATATTTTCAAACTCGGTTTTTTATAGTAAAACTTTTTTCATCAACATAATTCAAAGTTGATGCAAGAATTGAAAATATGTGTTGATTCGAGACGAATCGATTGACCTATAATATTAATACATTTTATTGAACTGTAAGGAAGTTATGGCATTGCATAATATTTGGAAATACGGTTTTTTATAGTAAAACTTTTTTCTTCAACATAATTCAAAGTTGATGCAAGAATATAAAAGATTCCTTGATTCGACACGAATCGATTGACTTATAATATTAATACATTTTATTGAAGAGTATGGAAGTTGCCGTAATTTATATGTTTTGAAAATCGGTTTTTTATAGTAAAACTTTTTTCATTAACATAATTCAAAGTTGATGCAAAAACAGAAAAGATTTGTTGGTTCGACACGAATCGATTGACCTATAATATTAATACATTTCATTGAAGAGTAAGGAAGCTGTGGTAGTGCTAATATTTAAAAATACAGTTTTTTATAGTAAAAATTTTTTCTTCAACATAATTTAAAGTTGATGCAAGATTATAAAAGATTCCTTGGTTCGAGACGAATCGATTGACCTACAATGAAAATACATTTTATTAAAGAGTAAGGAAGTTATGGTCATTTATATATTTTTAAAATCGATTTTTATAGTAAAAATGTTCTCATTCTCATAATTTAAAGTTGATGCGAAGATAGAAAAGTTGCGTTGATTCAAGACGAATCGATTGACCTATAACATTGATACATTTTATTAAAGAGTAAGGAAGCTATGGTAATGCATAATATTTGAAAACACGGTTTTTTTATAGTAAAACTTTTTTCACTAACATAAATAAGTTCATCAATTTTCAATCATAAAAAGATACATTTTCAACCGAATAGTTGAATTTTCAACTAAAAAAGATCAATTTTCCACCAAAAATGGAATAGCTAAATCTTCAGTTAAAAATTAATATTCCATAAGAAAAAAAAAGAATTTTCAAAAAAATTGTTAAATTTTCAACCAAAGAGATAAATTTTCAACTAAAATGATATGACACATTTGAGTCAAAAAATTATTTTTCAATCGAAAAACAACGATTTTTCAACAAAATATTTTTTTTTTGTATCCAGAGAGATGAATTTTCAAATAAAATGAATCTTCAACCAATAAATTGACTTTTGGATAAAATTGTTTAATTTTCTAGAAAGAATTATTTTTAACCAAAAGAAATTTTATGTTCTACCGAAAAAGATGAATTTTCAATTATGAAAAAGATACATTTTTAACCGAATAGTTGAATTTTCAACTAAAAAATATCAATTTTCCACCAAAAATGGAATAGCTAAATTTTGAGTTAAAAATCAATTTTCAATAAGAAAAAAAAAGAATTTTCAAAAAAATGGTTAAATTTTCAACCAAAGAGATAAATTTTCAACTAAAATCATGAACATTCAACTGGAATAAATATTTCAGTCAAAAAATTAATTTTCAATTTAGAAAACGAATTTTCAACCAAAAAAATTAATTTTCCACTAAAATGATGTATCTTTGACTTTAATAGTTATAACTACAGTTGAAAATTAATTTTTCAATCGAAAAACAACGATTTTTCAACAGAATATTTAAATTTTCATCCAGAGAGATGAATTTTCAAATAAAATGAATCTTCAACCAATAGATTGACTTTTTAATAAAATTGTTTAATTTTTTACAAAGAATTATCTTTAACCAAAAGAAATTTTATTTTCTAGCGAAAAATATGAATTTTCAATTATAAAAAAGATACATTTTTAACCAAATAGTTGAATTTTCACCTAAAAAAGATTAATTTTCCACCAAAAATGCAATAGCTAAATTTTCAGTTAAAAATCAATCTTCAATAAGAAAAAAAAATAATTTTCAAACAAATTGTTAAATTTTCAACCAAAGAGATAAATTTTCAACTAAAATGATGAACCTTCAACTGGAATAAATATACTTTCAGTCAAGAAATTAATTTTCAATTTAGAAAACGAATTTTCAACAAAATAGTTAAATTTTCAACAAAAAAAATTAATTTTCCACTAAAATGATGAATTTTTAACTGGAATAGTTATACTTTCAGCTAAAAATTATTTATCAACCGAAAAACAACGATTTTTCAACAAAATATTTAAATTTGTATCCAAAGAGATGAATCTTCAACCAAGAAAAATGACTTTTTAATCACATTGTTTAATTTTCTGCAAAGTAGAATTATTTTTAACCAAAAAAGATGGATTTTCAACGAAAAATGTAATATTTGATATTTCCACCAAATAAAAAACTGTTAAAGTCAACAAAGAAAAACGAATTTTCAACAAAACATTTAGCTTTGTAACCAAAAAGGATACTTTTTATTCAAATTGTTTAATTTTTAAGAAAGTGGATTAAGTTTCAACCAAATAGTTTAATTTTCGACAAAAAAAATGAATTTTTATCCAAGAAGAGTAATTTTCTACCAAAAAGTCAAATTTTTAACAAAATACATGAATTTTCAACCAAATAGTGGAATTTTTAACAAATTAGTTCAATTTTCAACCAAAGAGTTGAATTTTCAACTACAAAGGATACAATCTCAACCAAAAATGGAATAGTAACATTTCCAATTTAAAAAATTAATTTTTCACCAGAAAAAAAAAATTTCAATAAAATAGTTCAATTTTCAACTAAAAAGATAAATATACCATCACAAATTTTCAATAAAGATGAACTTCCAAATAAAAAAAAAATTCATTTCCCACCAAAAATGGAACACTTAAATTTTCAGTTGAAAAATTAATTTTCAATAGAAAAACCAATTTTCAACAAAATAGTTAATTTTTCTACTATAAAGATGGATTTTCAACAAAAAAAGTTACAATTTTAACCAAAAATTAAATATTTACATTTTCAATTTAAAAATTTAATTTTTTCAACCAAATAGTTGATTTTTTAACTAAAAAGATAAATATATGTACAATCAAAATACTTGAATTTTCAACTGAAAAAAATCAATTTTCCGCCAGGTATTCCGCTAAGAATTAAACAGGTAAATTTTCAGTTAAAAAATTAATTTTAAAATGAAAAAAACGATTTTTCAAGAAAATAGTAAAATTTTCAATCAAAGAGATGAATTGGCAACTAAAAAAGATACATTTTCAGCCAAACCGTTAAATTTTCAAATAAAAAAATAACATTTTAACCAAAAATTAATTAGTTAAATTTTCCTTTGAAAAAATTAATCAAATTTCCGCTAAAAATTCAAAAGTTAAATTTTCAGTTAACAAATTAATTTTCAACCAAAAAGAACGACATTTCAACAAAATAGTTAAATTTCAACCAAAGAGACGAATTTTCATCTAAAATGAAGAATCTTTAACCAAAAAAATTACTTTTTAACAAAATTGTTAAATTTTCTACAAATTATAATTATTTTTAACCGTCGCTTTTAAGATGCTTTCAACAAAATATTTTAGTTGAATCAACCAAATCTTTTCCTTGATTCTACTGAAATCCTCATTTAAATTATTTGGTAGTTCCAACCAAAAAATTTTGTAGAAATAAATAAAATATTTTTCTAAAAACGATTAAACCAAAAAACTTTTATTGACAGAAGCAAACGAATTTGGTCAACTGAACAAAAATTTTGTTTATTGAACCCAATTTTTTTCTGAAATCAACCAAATGCTGTCAATAAAACGATTTTGTTGAAAGAAGAAATTATTTTCTGGGTGCAATTGGAATTTTTTCAAATTCCAAAGAGTAATAGAATATTCACAAATTCTATACAATAATAAATATTGCCAAAAGTACAAATATCAAAATCGATCAAAATAAAAATGTTTGCAATAAAAAAAAAATATGAGTCTCATCAAAAAATAGTGATGACAAAATTTGTAGATCTTTTTGGGATAAATAATTTTTCTGGTGGACATTTTATCTTATCTTGCACAGTTTGATCGAAAAATGGAATTTTTCATTTTCATAAACTTTTCTACGATTAAAATAAAAACTATGCATCTCATCAAAAAATAATCAGAAGCAAAAGTCAATTTCAACATAAAACCAATACCTTCTCATTGAGATGAGAATGTAATAAATTATATTTTCAAATTTTGCAAATAATTCTGAAGTAATACATGTACTGAAAATCCAAAATTAGCCGAGTGGATTTTTTCAAGAACAATAATATTTTTAAAGTTACTCTTCTAGTAATTTCTCATTTGGCTATTCTTCTTCTTCAAAAAAATGTGTTGGACGGACTTGAACATTTTTATTTTTAGTAACAAATTGTTGTATTTAGTGTAAAATCAGATGGTATTTTAGAGTCAGATATAACTTGGTCTTCAGGCCACGCGCTGGGGTGGTGGCCGTGCGGTGGCGTAATGGCCGTGCGGTGACCGATGGTTATGTAATGGTCGTGCGGTGGTTGACGGGGGCGTTGTGATCGCGCGGTGGTAGATTCGTTCTGAAAATATTATTAGGACAATTCTCATAAACAATATATCAGAATTGAAAATAAAAATACACTTAATTAACAAATTCATATATTATAAAATATTGGTCGTGAAAGGTTCGATGAGGGCTTACTTAAAAGCTTATTTCATCCTCTATAAATCATCTTATACACATATTTGCATTATCTCTCCCACGAAACGAACAATCTACGCAAGCATCTAAATCACTCACTAATTTCAGTTATTTGTTAATAACAAGAGTGGCTCTACTTTAATTTGCTTGATGATTAATGACCTTAAATAGTATGTCTATCTAAAAGTTAAAAGCAAAAAGAATTGCTTTTATGAAATACAAACACAATCTCGAAACATGGAATATGATTTTAGAAAAACAAGCTTGAGGGCCATATAATTCATTAGATAACGACTTTTTACTTTAATAAAGCAGTATAATACACATTAATTACACTGTTAACTTCAGTTTGATCACTAATTCGAAAAGATGAAGATCTTTTATACTTTTCTCTTGTACTTGATGATTCATTCTATTGGTAAGTATAATTATATAAGATACAGTTTTGAAAACATTTTCAAGGTTTTCACAAAAAATAATTGGTCCGGTTTAATCTCCATTCTATCGAAATTACTATTTTTATCCAAACTTATCTGGGTTTGTCCAAAATAAGTAGGAATTTAATCTGAATTTATTGCAGGCAAATGTGCACCTCTGAATTTCGATTTTCACTGTTGGGAGCGTCTAAACTGTGCACGTGCACATATGGTAGACTACCAACTGTGCATGAATACATTTATACTTGCAGAGATGTTACCCTCCCAGCTCTGCACATGCACATATGGTTGACTACCAACTGTGCATGAATAAATTTAGACGTGTACAGATGTTACCCTCCCAACTCTGTACATGCACATATGGTAGACTACCACCTGTGCATGAATAAATTTAGACGCGCACAGATGTTACTCTCCCAACTCTGCACATGTATAGATGGTAGACTACCAACTGTGCATGAATAAATTTATACTTGCACAG
>CAKNYM010051778.1:257831-273573 GCA_932195095.1 Andricus curvator | reverse complement strand
GCACCCGAATGGTTGGGGTGATCGCACGTCTCAGTAGTGCAAGCGCGCCAAACCTTCGTGTGAAACAGAAAAAAAGAGAAAGCACCCGAACTATTGGGGTGTGAACCCGAACTACACGGGAATTCTTCGCTCAGTGTACTTGGTTGAAGATTGAACTATTTTTTTTTTAAATTTACTTTTTTTTAGAAAATTAATTTTTTATCTTCAAATTTAATTATTCAATTTTTGCTTGAAAATTGATATTTTTTAGTTGAAAATTCAGCTAGTTGGTTTAAAATGTATGTATACCATTAAGCCATTTCCCTTTCGGGGTAGGCGTGACACTACCCGATTCGGGTAGTGTTTCTAGGTTGATAACTTGTAGTAAATAACTACAAGTGTGGGCTCACCACACCCACGATGTGCCAACAGCACTCAGTTTTCTCGAATGGTCACCCATCCAAGTGCTAACCGCGCCCAACGCTGCTTAACTTCAGTGATCTGACGAGAACTGGTTTTTTCAGCGTGGTATGGCTGTGGTATGTATTTTGTAGAAAACTCGTCCATTTGGAAAAAAAATTCTTCTTGGCGACAAATTCATTTTTTTGTTTAAAAATGCAAGCACTTGGTTGAAAGTAACTGCTTTTCAAAAATTTATTTTTTCGATTTCAAAATTCTTGTATTTTTTTAAAAATTCGTCTTTTTGGTAGAAAATTAGTCATTTTGCTTGAAAATGCATCTTTTTTGGTTGAAAATTCAACTACTTGGTTGAAGATTGAACTATTTTTTTTTTAAATTTACTTTTTTGTAGAAAATTGATTTTTTATCTTCAACTTTAATTATTCAATTTTTGGTTGAATATTTATATTTTTTAGTCGAAAATTCAGCTATTTGGTTGGAAATGTATGTATTTTGTAGAAAACTCGTCCTTTTGGAAGAAAAAAATTCTTCTTGGCGCAAAATTCCTTTTTTTATTTGGAAATTCAAGCACTTGGTTAAAAGTTGAACTGCTTTTTAAAAATTTATTTTTTTTATTCAAGATTAATCATTTACGTTGAAAAATCATATACCTTTGGTTGAAAATTTTATTTTTTTAGTTGAAAATTTAACTATTTTGTTTAAAAATTTTTTTTTTGTTGAACATTAAACTTTTTGGTTCAAATTTCTTATATTTTGTTGAAAATTCGTCTTTTTTGGTATAAAATTTATCTTGGTTAAAAATTCATCTTTTTTACTGGATATTTAACTACTTGGTTGAAGATTCAACTATTTTGTTAAAAATTATTTTTTTGTGTTGAAGATTAATTTTTTTTAACTGTAATTTAAAGTATTCCACTTTTGATTGAAAATTTTTTTTTTTGAAAATTAAACATTTTGTTCAAAATTCTTGTATTATGTTGAAAATTTGTCTTTTTTGGTAGAAAATTAATCTTGTTGGTTAAAAATTAATCTTTTTTGGTTGAAATTTTAATTATTTGGTTGAAGATGAAACTATATTTAGGTAAAAATTCGTTTTTTTGTTGTTTAGAAAATCAATTTTTTTTTAATGAAAGTTTAAGTATTCCATTTTTTCTTGAAAATTGATATTTTTTGTAGAAAATCTAGCTATTTGGTTCAAATATTTTTTTATTGAAAATTTTACTACTTAGTTGAAAGTTAAACTACTTTGTTAAGAATTTCTTGTTTCGTTGCAAATTTAACTATTTGGTTGAAAATTTTTGTATTTTGTTGAAAATTTGTCCTTTTTGGTAGATAATAATTCTTCTTGGCGCAAAATTCATTTTTTTAATATGAAAATTCAACCACTTGGTTGAAAGTTGAACTGCTTCGTTAAAAATTTATTTGTTTATTTAAAGAATCATAATTTCAGTAGAAAATTTATCTCTTTGGTTGAAAATTGATTGTTTTTAGTCGAAAATTAAAATAAAAATATTGTTCAAAAATGCATGTTTTCAGTTGAAAATTAAACTTTCTGTTTCTAAATTCTGGAAAATTGAACTATTTTGTTAAAAATTAGTTTTTTTCTGAAAATTAATGTTTTTGAACTGAAAGTTGAAGTATTTAATTTATGTTTAAAAAATCATTTTTTCAGATGAAAATGCAGCTAATTGGTAATAAACTTACGTATTTTAATGAGAATTCATTCTTTTGGTTTAAAATAATTCTTCTTGACGCAAAATTAATCTTTTTTGATTGATATATTTTGTTGAAAAATTATTTTATTTTTGTTAAAAATTATTTTGTTAATTACACCATTTTTGGATTGAAGTTTTTTCTTTTTTTTTGAAAAGTGGATCATTTTGATCTGAAGTTGCTAATCAGAATGATACGTAACGGTTTCATATTCCGGGGTTCTTTCTCCTTTTTTACCCCCTTTAGTTTTTCCGAATCAACTTAAATCTCTTAATTAATATATAACCGATCCTCGCTGTTTGTTATTTTTAAAATCTTTTCCAAATCGCTCTCGAAAAACAGGTTTCGAAATTTTTTACGACCTCCGCGAAATAAATTTTTTAATTGGCATTTTGCTTTTACGACACGGGCACTCTCGGAACTCTAGATTATTAATCATCAAGATGAAAATAAACGTCACCGATTATTTACAGATAGAATTATCGTCGTCATAAAAAGTATTGCATGACTCGTATGCGTATAACCCATGTACTGAACGATACAGTCTGTCCAAAAACGTGATAAGCGACATCCTGATTATCCAAATCACGTGCAAGAATTTGCCTTTACATAATTTTCACTCTTGCTAAAAAGTTGCAATACATTCCTTGCATTCCAGAAACTTTTTTTAGTTTATTGCTCTTTTCGGGACTAAAAATCCTTACGCAGAAATTTTTGGATCTCAAATCATTCCCCGTATTTTATTTGGCCCCAATTGGGCGTCCTACTTTAGAAAAATGTAATTTTTTTTAATATTGCTTCTAAGAAACCTGTGAGAACCGGTTTTTAATAAAAAGTTCATAAATTTTGTTTATTAAAGTATAAACTTTGCACAAATTAAAATTTTTAAGTTTCTGAAGCAAAAAAAAATTATTCTGTGGTTCAACAAAATATTACGTTGGTTTAACAAAACGTTTTGCCATAGAAATCAATATTTGGTGGAACCATGATAAGAATTTATTGCATAATTACCAATGAAATTATGTTGTTGTGCGAATAAAATATTTTTCTCAGTGTATTATACCTATGTCCTCTGTTCAGGTTTTTATACATTTTAAAATCGCCCGCGCTTTTTCACCGTCGCATGTTGACCAATCAGAACGTGGCATGTAGCAATGCCAGCGCCCTCAGTCGTTCGTGCAGTGCTCCCAATTTGGCTCCCCAACCTCACTGCGCAAGCGTCGCACCAGCAGCCTGATTGGATGTTGATCGCGCGCTCATTTAAAATGAATGAATATGGAAATAAATTTTTCACAATATATAATAAACATAAAGTACAAAAAAATATTATGAATGATTTAAAATTTACATTGGTAAAAAAAGGTATTCCTTCCTTTGAATTTAAAATCAATAATTTATTTGTAAAGAGTACAATCAAATAATTATTTCACCTTGCACTCTAGAAGACTATTTTGTGATCTGAAAATTAATTGTTATTATTTCCACAATGATGATTTATTATAAAAAATTGATTTACACATGTAATAGTTTCAAAAAAGCGCGCCATTTACCGCCAATAGGAGTGTTGATGCAACGCGTCAAACTCATCTTTTTATAATACTTTCAAGATATGTTTTCCGAAAAAGCAGTTTGGCATAAGGATGACAGAAGAAGAATGTGTCGACAATTTCATTCTCACACGATCTGATCTAAAAATACTAACTTCGGCCTTTAGAAACAATGTATGTATTCTTCATTAAAATACTTCTAATAATTCCATAAAAGAGTCTCTCAAAGCGTCTAGTATCCCGTCTGTATCATATAGCATTTCACCCTTGCAATTTCTCATGCTGCCTAACTCTGTACTTTTACCTCCCTTCATCAAATTTGTTTTCAAACAGTTTCTTGCTACCTTCAAAGTCGTTCTGCATTTTGTTCTCTTCTTCTGTTTTGATTTTATCTTTACTTTCCTTGACTAGTAGTTCTACTTTTCCATTTTTGTGTCTGTAATCATTTTCAAGTATATTTTCTAAAATAAAAATCTTAAAATATCAACTATTATATTTTTTGTTATAAATGTATCTTTTTAGGTTGAAAATTCCACTCACTGGTTGAAAGTTGAACTACTTTCTTCAAAACTCATTTTTACATTCTCATCCTAATGAGAAGGTAATGGTTTTATGTAAAATTAGACTTGGTCGGTTTTCATCTAATCTTCACGTTTTGAGACCCCGTGAGTCATAAAAAACGATTTTTACGAAGGTGTCTGTCTGTAGTCTTTCTGTTGTCTGTAGGCATGATAACTTTTCTAGTGTTATAGCATTTTCAAAATCCAAAAAACAAACGAAAATAAACATTTCCAGTCAAACAACGCACAATGTGAAAAAAAGTGAAGTGATGAAAAACTTTGCTTTTTGAAAGCCCTACAAAATTATTAAAACAACTTTTTAAATTTTTTTGAAAAATCGAAAATTCTAATTTTGATCGAACAAATATACTGAAAAATAAAAAATTCCATTTTTTGGTCAATTTAGGCAAGATTCGAAAATAGATGTACGAACAAAAATTGTGCACACAAGAAAGATCCACAAATTCGTTATGAATCACTTTTTGATTTGAAGCGTAGTTTTTGTTTTATTCATAGAAAACAACATTGAAAATGAAATAATAAATTTTTTGGACAAGCGACACAAGATATGAAAAAAATAAATAGGCAGAAGTTGTTCACCCAAAAAAGAGCTACAAATTTGTTATGAATCATTTTTTGATAAGACGCGTATTTTTGATGAAAATGTGTTGGTTAAAGCCGAAGGAGCTTTAACAAACGAGAATTCACAATTACTTAATTTCAGTCGCCGATGGTTTGACCTTTAATTTTAAAAGTCCTATGCAGAAATGTGGGGGTGTACAATGACCGAGCGCTGGGTAAACACATTATTGAACGCGAAGCGCAAGACAAATATATTATCGAGCGCGAAGCGCAAGATCCAACAGGTGCGCGAAGCGAACCGCGCGCGACGAGACTGTGTCTACGCGGCGGGCAGATTTTTCAAGTTCTTAATTATATCCCTAACCTCTGAGACACCGACTCTCAATTGAGTTTTCTAACGCATCGTGGTCTATATCGCAGTTGTGGTGCCCTACAGCCCCTACAGCTTCATCTCCTAATAATTCCTATAAAGAGTCTCTCAAAGCCTCTAGTATCCCGTCTGTATTTCCTGCAATATGTATTTACCCTTGCTATTTCTCATTCTGCCTAACTCTGTACTTTTACCTTCCTTCATATTGATTAACGCCGATTTATAAAACAGTTCCTTGCTTCCTTCAAAGTCGTTTTGCATTTTCTGCTCTTTTTCTGTTTTGATTTTATCTTTACTTTCCTTGACTAGTAGTTTTACTTTCCTCCTTTTGTGTCTGTAATCATTTTCGAGTCAATTTTTTAAAATAAAAATCCTAAAATATTATCTATTATATTCTTTGTTATAAACTTATCTTTTCAGGTTGAAAATTCCAATCATTGGTTTAAAGTTGAATTACTTTGTTCAAAACTCATTTTTTTTTAGTTTTTTAATTTTGGCTAAATATCTATCTCTTGGGTTTGAAAATTGAACTAAATAGTTGAAAAATCATTTTTTGGGTTAAAATTAATTTTTGTAATTGAAAAATCAAATGTCTTGTAGAAAAATCGTATTTTTGCTTAAACACTGAACAATTTGGTTAAAAATGTATCTATTTGGTTAGAAATTAATCTTCTTTGATTATTAAATTGAAGTAAATCCTTGAATTACTTTGTTGAATTTCTTCTTGAAGTTTCACCTCTTTCATTGAAAATTTAACTATTTCTTTTTTGGTTGGAAATTTATATTCTATAAGTTGAAAATTCAAGTATTTGGTAGAAAATTAATGCGTTTTGATGAAAATTCGTCTTTCGGGTTATAAAATTAATTTTTTTTGTTAAAAATTCATCTTTGTGGTTGAGAATTCAACTATTTTGTTAAAAACTCCTCCTTTTGAATGGAAAATTCACCTTATATGACAGAAAAGTCATCTTTCTTGGTTCAAAATAAACTTTTTTGTTTTGAATTATCTTTTTGGTTTGAAAATTCATCTCTTTGGCAGAAAATCGTGAAATTTTAGATTTTAATCAAATCTAAATTTGAATTTACATTTCTTTTTTTACCCCCCCCCCCAGAAATGTAACGTAGCCCAAAATTCTCTCAAAGCAGGGGAAATGGGGTTATGTTTAACAAAAATAACCCTATAGCTTCATCCCCCAATCATTCCTTATAAGATTCTTTCAAGGCGTCTAGTATACCATCTGTATCATATTGCATTTCACCCTTGCTATTTCTCATTCTGCCTAACTATGTACTGTTACTTCCCTTCATATTGATCAACGCCCATTTATAGAACAGTTTCTTGCTTCCTTCAAAGTCGTTTTGCATTTTCTTCTCTTTTTCTGTTTTGATTTGATCTTTACTTTCCTTGACTAGTTGTGTTACTTTCCTCTTTTTCTGTCTGTAATCATTTTCAAGTCTATTGTTTAAAAATAATAATCCTAAAATATCAAGTATTATATTTTTTTGTTATAAATTTATATTTTTGGGTTGAAAATTGCACTCATTGGTTGATAGTCAAACTACTTCTTTCAAAATACATTTTTTTGTAAATTAGCTATTTGGTTAGAAATTATTCTTTTTTAACTAATTGGTTGAATTACTTTGGTAATTTTTTTTTAAGATTCACCTCGTTGGTTGAAGATTTAACTTTTTTTGTTCAAAATTCGTTTTCTTTTTCGTTTAATTCACCTGGATGAAAATTCATCTTTTGGTCTGAAAACTTGTTCTTTTTGGCTTGAAAATTCAACTGTTTTGTTAAAAACTCGTCATTTTGAATGGAAGATTCACCTTATATGACAGAAAAGTCATCTTTCTTGGTTCAAAATAAATGGGGTTATTTTTAACAAAAACAGCCCTATAGCTTCATCTCCCAATAATTCCTTATAAGATTCTTCCAAGGCGTCTAGTATACCGTCTGTATCATATAGCATTTCACCCTTGCTATTTCACATGCTGCCTAACTCTGTACTTTTACCTCCCATCATATTGATCAACGCCCACAAAATTCAACTGTTGTGTTAAAAAATTCGCCCCTTTTAATGGAAAATTCACCTTACATGATAAACTTTTTTTTTGAAGATTCAACAATATATAAATAATGAAAAATACGGTTGTAAAAGAGGGGACATTTACTATGTTGGAAAAAAATGAAAAACTATATTCTTGAGGAAATTGTTGGAGAAATCGTGAGTATAAATTAGCGTTCATTCACTTATGCTTCTGGCGGAAGTATGTGTTGAGTTACGCATGTTTCAAAGTTAGGCGCGCCGACCGTATGTGACTTTGCTACTCCGCCGACAAACCACATGCGACACAGATCACAGATCTTGGAAGCCGTAATAGATTTACGAGGGGAAAAAACTAAAACCGAGAAAAAATTCGTAAAGGGTTCTTCCCTCCTTCCCCGAGAGAATTACCCAAATTTAGTTTATTTTTAAAAACTTCCAACCAAGGACTCTACAAAACAAGAACTACAATTTATACATGTATACAACTCAGTAGTAAATAGGGACCATGCTTAAATTATTTTGATTTTTTAAATGAAATTTTCAACAACGTATAAAGATGTGTTTTCAAGAAAGAATGTAAGAATTGATATTTTGAGATTTTTAGTTTAAATCAGAAACAATTGAAAAAAAATTTTTTGAACAAAACAGTTGGATTTCGGTTAGAAAAGATGAATTTTTATTTAAATAATATACTTTTTAACCAAATAATTGAATTATCAACTAAAAAGATAAATTTTCTGCTAAAAAGGTGAATTCTCTACAAAATACATAAACTTTTAAACAAATAGTTGAATTTTTTACCAAAATGGATGAGTTCACAATAAAATACATAAATTTTTTATCATACAGTTGAGTTATCAACAAATTTTATCGTTTTTTTACCAAATAGTTGAATTTAAAAAACTGAAAAAATTAATTTTGAACCCGTAATGAAAAAGCTAAATTTTTATTTTAAAAAAAAATGAATTTTCAGTTCGAAAAACTAGTTGAATTTTCTACCAAATTGTTCAAGGTTCAAGCCAAAAAGATGAATTTTCAACAAAAACGTTATTTTTCAACAAAAAAGTTAATTTTCAACATAAAAGTAGGTTTACAACAAAAAAGATAATTTTCAACAAAAAAGTCAGTTTTCAACAAAAAAGTTAATTTTCAAAAAAGAAGTTAATTTTCAACCAAGCAGTTGAATTTTCAACCAAATTAAATTAAATTAAATTTTAAAAAATGTTAAATTTTCAGTTAAAAAATTTAATTTAACCGAAAAAACGATCTTTCAAGAATTTAGTTCAATTTTCAACTCAAGAGATGAATTTTTAACAAAAAATGTAATAGTTGATATTTTAAGATTTTTATTATAAATTGAAAAGCTATTGTACAAAAAAAATTTCAAAAAAAAAGTTGAATTTTCTAGAAAAAAAGACGAATTCTCAACAAAATACATACATTTTTAAACAAATAGTTGAATTTTTTACCAAAATGAATGAATTCACAACAAAATGCATACATTTTTTATCATACAGTTGAGTTATTAAAAAATTTAATCGTTTTTCTAGCAAATAGTTGAATTTTCAAACTGCAAAAATTAATTTTAAACCCGAAATGAAAAAGCTAAATTTTCATTAAAAAAAAATGCATGTTCGGTTCGAAAAACCAATTGAATTTTCTACCAAATTGTTCAAGGTTTAAGCCAAAAAGACGAATTTTCAATCAAAAAGTTATTTTTCAACAAAAAAGTTAATTTTCAACAAAAAAGTCAGTTTTCAACAAAAAAAGTTAATTTCAAACCAAGCAGTTGAATTTTCAAATTAAATTAAATTAAATTTTTAAAAATGTTAAATTTTCAGTTCAAAAATTTAATTTCACCGAAAAAAACGATTTTTCAAGAATTTCGTTCAATTTTCAACTCAAGAGATGAATTTTCAACAAAAAATGTAATAGTTGATATTTTAAGATTTTTATTTTAAATTGAAAAACAATTAAACACACAAAAATTTCAACAAAACAGTTGAATTTTCTACAAAAAAAAAAAAAAAAGAATTCTCAACAAAATACATAAATTTTTAAATAAATAGTTTAATTTTTTACCAGAACGGATAAATTCACAACAAAATACATATATTTTTAATCATACAGTTGATTTATCAACTTTAATCGTTTTTCTACCAAATAGTTGAATTTTTAAACTAAAAAATTTGAGAAAGTTATTTTTTTTAACTTTTATTATAAATTCATATTTTCCAGTCGAAAATTAAACTGCTTTGTTCAAAATTATTTTTTTTTGTTCCATTTTTTTTTATTGAAAATAACAAAATTTAATATAAAATATTACATTTTTTGTTAAAAATTCATCTCTTGAGTTGAAAATTGAACAAATTCTTGAAAAATCGTTTTTTCGGTTAAATTAAATTTTTGAACTGAAAATTTAACATTTTTTTAAATTTAATTTAATTTAATTTGGTTGAAAATTCAACTTCTGGGTTGAAAATTAACTTTTTTGTTGAAAACTGACTTTTTTGTTGAAAATTAACTTTTTTGTTGAAAACTGACTTTTGTGTTGGAAATTAACTTTTTTGTTGAAAAATAACTTTTTTGTTGAAAATACATACATGTTTAATCATACAGTTGAATTATCAACAAATTTAATCGTTTTTCTACCAAATAGTTGAATTTTAAAACTAAAAAAATTAATTTAAAACCCGAATTGAAAAGTTAAATTTTCATTTTGAGAAATGAATTTTCAATTTTTAAAAACGGAATTGTTAAAAAATCAGTTGAATTTTCTACCAAATTGTTAAATTTTCAAGACAAAAAAACGCATTTTCAACAAAAAAGTTAACTTTCAAATTTTCAACTCGAGAGATGAATAATTAACTAAAACTATGAATCTTTTACTAAAGAACAAATTAATTTTGAAAAAAGTATTTCGACTTTCAACCAATGAGTGAAATTTTCAACCTAAAAAAAATGAATTTTTAACAAAAAATTTAATAGATGATATTTCAAGATTTTTATATTAAAACTAACACAATTGAAAAAAAAATACAATTTTGAATAAAACAGTTGAATTTTCGACCAGAAAAGATTACCAAAAAATTTATTCGTTTTACTGCGAAATAATTGGAGTTTTAAACTAAAAAAAAATTAATTTTAAACCTTAAATGAAAAAGTTAAATTTTTATTTAAACAAATTTTTTTAATTTTAAAAACGAAATTTCTAAAAGCCAGTTGAATTTTCTACCAAATTGTTAAATGTTTAAGCCAAAAAGACGAATTTTCAACAAGAAAGTTAATTTTAAACCAAGCAGTTGAATTTTGAACCAAATAGTTAAAATTTCAGTTAAAAAATTAATTTTAACCGAAAAAACGATTTTTCAATAATTTAGTTCAATTTTCAACTCAATAGATGAATATTCAACTAGAATTATGAATCTTATACTAAAAAATAAAATGAATGTTTTAGAAAGTAGTTCAACTTTCAACCAATGAGTGAAATTTTCAACCTAAAAAGATGATTTTTTTACAATAAATGAAATAGTTGATATTTTAAGATTTTTGATTTAAATAAAAAAAATTGAACAGAAAAGACGAATTTTTTACAAAATAGTTGAGTCATCAACCAAAATAGATTTATTTTTAACTATACAGTTGCATTTTTAGTAGAAAAATAATGCAAACTGTTGAATTTTCAAGCCAAAAAAAGAGAGATTTCTACGAAACAGTTGAGTTTTTAACCAAATAATTTAATTTTCAACCAAAAAGATGAATTTTCAATCAAAACGATCAATTGTCTACTAAAAAAGACGAATTCCCCGTAAAAAAATGTAATCAAATAGTCGAATTTTAAACTAAAAAATATTCACTTTTAATCAAAAATGGAATAGTTGAATATCTATTTTTAAAACAATGAATTTAAAATTAAAAAATGAATTTTCTACAAAACAGTTGAATTTTTTACCAAATTGTTGAATATTCAAGTCAAAAAGACGAATTTTCTACAAAACATTTGAATTTTCTAAAAAAAAAATTCATTTTCATCCAAACAGTTACATTTTCCGTTAAAAAATTAATTTTAACCAAAAAAATGAATTTTGAAGAAAGTAGTTCAGCTCTCAACAAATAAGTTGAATTTTCAACCTAAAAAGATGAATTTTTAACGAAAAAAGATTCTTATTTTAAATCAAAAACAATTTGCACAAAAAATACAAATGGAGATTTCTACAAAAAAAAAATTTACCAAATAATAGAATTTTCGACCAAAAAGATGAATTTTCTACTAAAAAACAATAATTTTCAATTACAAAAGAAGAATTCCTAACAAAAAAATAAAATGTTTAACCAAATAGTAGAATTTTCTACCAAAATGGATGAATTTATAACAAAATATATCATTTTTTATGCAAATAGTTGAATTAGTTCAACTTTTAGTTAAAAAAATTAATTTTAACCCAAAGAATAAATTTTGGAGACAGTAGTTCAACTCTCAACCAATGAGTGGAATTTTCAACCTAAAAAGATGAATTTTTAATAAAAATTGAATAGTTGGTATTTCAACCA
Organism: Andricus curvator; assembly: GCA_932195095.1. Lineage (NCBI taxonomy): Eukaryota > Metazoa > Arthropoda > Insecta > Hymenoptera > Cynipidae > Andricus > Andricus curvator. The sequence continues at coordinate 261,803 of CAKNYM010051778.1, read as the reverse complement.
AAAAATATTTTAATTTTAAATCAGAATCAGATGAATTTAACCAGAAAATATTAATTTAAAAAAAATAGTACTGAAATCCTCAACTAAGACAGATTACTTTACAATCAAGAATATTAATTATCTACCGAAAAAGTCAAATTTTTGATAAATTTATTCAATTTTCTACCAAATTTTTGAATTTTCAAACTTAAAAAGATTAATATTTAACCAAAAATGGAAAAGATCAATTTTCCTTGAAAAATGAATTTTTCAAGTTTCAAAAACGAATTTCCTATAAATCAGTTGAATTTTCAACCAATGAGTTAAATTTTCAACTTGAAAATATGAATTTTCTACAAAAAATAAAATAGTTGATATTTCAACCCGAAAATATTTTAATTCTAAATCAGAAGCAATTGAATATAGCCGAAAAATTCAAATTTTCAACAAAAATACACCAATTTTCAATGCCAAAAAAGTTAAATTTTTAACCAAATAAATAAATTTATAACCAAATAATCGAATTTTCAACTGAAATAATATTTTTTAAACTAAAAATGGAATAATTAAATTTGCAAATTAATAAATCAATTCTTAACCAATAAAAAAATGAATTATCAACAAAATTGTTAAATTTTGAAAGAGATAAATTTCAATCAAATTGTGGAATTTTCAAATCAAAAAAATTAATTTTCTACGAAAAGAGACGAATTCTCAGCAAAATACATAATTTTTTATCAAATAGTTGAATTATCAACAAATTTAATAAATTTTCTATCAAATAGTTGAATTATCAACAAATTTAATAAATTTTCTATCAAATAGTTGACTTTTTAAACTACAAAAAAGATTAATTTGAAACCAAAATGGAATAGTTAAATTTTCATTTAAAAAATGAATTTTCAATTTAAAAAAGCAAATTTTTTACAAAACAGTTGAATTTTCTACCAAATTGTTGAATGCTCAAGCCAAAAAGATAATTGTTCTACAAAACATTTGAATTTTTAACAAAAAATTAATTTTCAAACAAATAGTTAAATTTTGAACCAAGAGGATTAATTTTCTACAAAAAAATTCGAATTTTGAATAAATGTATTACATTTTTTACCAAATAGTTGAATCATTAAACTAAAAGACATACATTTTTTACCCAAAATTTTAAAGTTAAATTTTCAATAAAAAATTTAATTAAAATCTTTATAACCGAATTTTTTATGAACCACTTGAATTTTCTACCAAACTGTTAAATTTTCAAGGCAAAAAAACGAAACATTTGAACGAAAAATTTTAATTGTCAACCAAATAGCATTTTGAACCGAATATTCAAATTTCCAATTACAAAAATTAACTTTAATCCAAAAAACGATTTTTCAACAATTTAGTTCAATTTTCAAGCAAACAGATCAATTTTCAACTAAAATGTAATAGTTGATATTTCAACCAAAAAACATTTGAATTACATTTTCAACCAGGGGGATTGATTTTCTACCCAAAAAGTCGAATTTTTAATAAAATACATGAAAAATCAAATATTTGTTTAAAAATTTAACTACTTGGTTGAAAATTTACTTATTTTATTGTAAATTCAACTTATTTGTTGAAAATTCGTTTTTTCGTTGCTGAAAATGAATTGTTTTACTGAAAATTTATATTTTCTATTTTTGGTTGAATTTTATATCTTTTTTAGTTGAAAATTCAACTACATGTTTGGAAATTCATGTATTTTGTTGAAAATTCAACTTTTTTTTTTTAAAAACATTTTTTTGTGTTGAAAATTAATTTGTTTACTAAAAATTTAATTTTTCTATTTTTGGTTGCAATTATATCTTTTATAGTTGAAAATTCGACTACATGTTTGAGAATTCATGTCTTTTTTTTGAAAATTTAACTTTTTTGTTGAAAATTTTTTTTTTGTTTGGAAAATTAATTTTTTTGACTGAAAATTTAGATTTTCTATCTTTGGTTGAATTTTATATCTTTTTTAGTTGAAAATTCATGTATTTTGTTGAAAATTCTTTTTTTTTTTTTAAATTAATTTTTTTTACTGAAAATTTAACTTTTTTATTTTTGGTGAAAATTATATCTTTTATAGTTGAAAATTCGACTTCATGTTTGAAAATTCATGTATTTTTTTTTTAATTTAACTTTTTTGTTGAAAATTTGTTTGTTTTTTTTTGTTGAAAATTTATTTTTTTTTACTGAAAATTTAACTTTTCTATTTTTGGTTGAAATTATATCTTTTTTCCTTAAAAATTCAATTACATGTTCAAAAATTAATGTATTTTCTTAAAATTTAACTTTTCATTCGGAAATTCGTTTTTTTATTGAAAATTAATTTTTTTTACTGAAAATTTAAATTTTCCATTTTTGGTTGAAATTATATCTTTTTGAGTTGAAAATTCAACTATATGTTTAAAAATTTATGTATTTTGTTGACAATTTAACTTTTTTGTTGAAACGTTGTTTCTTTTTTGTTGAAAATTAATTTTCTCACTGAAAATTTAACTTTTTTTTATAGAAATCTCATATTTATTGGTTCAATTATCAAAATCGTTTTGTTGCAGTTGAAATATCAACAATCACATTTTTCATTGAAAATTCATCTTTTTGTGAAAAATTTAACTTTCGGGTTGGAAATTCAACTGTCTTCTAAAAAAATTCGTCTTTTTGGCTTCAAAATTTAACAATTTGGATGATCTTGACTGAAAAATCTTTATTTGTTGAAAATCCTTTCTTTTGGTTGAAAAATTCATCATATTAGTTAAAAATTCATCTCTTTGGATGAAAATTAATTTTCTTACGAAAAATGTAACTTTTCGATTTCTAGTTGAAAATTTATATTTTTTAGTTGAAAATTCGACTATTTGTTAAATAATTAATTATGTATATTTTTTGTTGAAAATTGATTTTTTTGTTGAAAATTCAAGTGTCTACTAAAAACTTTTTTAGTAATGTTTTTGGTTGAACTTTAATCTTTTTTTATTAAAAATTCCACCATTTGTTTGAAAGTTAATTTATGCCGTTCCAAAATTCCACCGTTTGGTTAAAAGTTCAACAAAATTGCTGTAAATGCAACGGTTTAGTTAAAAATTATTTTTTCTTTGTTGAAAATTCAACTATTTAGTTAAAAATTTACTTATTTTGTTAAAAATGTGACTATTTCATTAAAAAATGATCTATTTTGGTCAAAAATGCTTGAAATATTATTGGTCAGGAAAATGAAAAATTGGTCAGCCAAAAATCATGAAAAAGTCAGAAAATTTTGAAAATTAAGATTTGCAGACCACCCTGTAAAAAAATTGTGCGAGATAGTTAAGGTAATTTTTCATCAGTGAATCCTCTAGATTACTAATTCCAGCTTTAGGGACCCTGATGAGGTTCCTTTCTAATTAAATTTGAGCACTCTTCAGAGAGAAACTTAGCCACTGCAGTTAAAAAAAGGCTAACTCATTCACACACACACACACACACACACACACTCACACACAAATACGCACACACGTACACACTCTCACTTAACGATTCTCACCCACTCTAGGCGCAAATTGCCTATACAAGGGATGACGTTTCAGAACGCATCCGTCACCTGAACCTAATCATCTGTCACACTCAGCCCGAAATCGACCACCAAGTTCCCTCCAATCTTGCCACAAAAGCATTTCAACCGAATGATACATCCTTTTTGGGGTATCATCCTTGCAAAAAATTCTGACCGTTCGGAGACGGTGACTTTGTACATTTGTAATTTAGTATGGAAAGTAAGTTCGTGAAGTGGGCACTTCTACCCCCTCTCTCTTCTGAAATCTCAACTTACCCCCTCCCCTACGTATATCTAAGCCTTATCGCCCCCCTCCCATACGTTTGCCCAAGCCTTATCGTCCCCCACTCATGCGTATATCCAAGCCTAATCGCCCCCTCCCATGCGTATACCCATGCCTCATCGTTCCCCTCCTCTACGTATACCCAAGCCTATTCGTTCCTAACTCCTCTACG
>CAKNYM010051778.1:216724-240919 GCA_932195095.1 Andricus curvator | reverse complement strand
AAAAATTAAACTATTTTGTTCAAAATTAATTTTTTGGTTGATAATTTATATTTTTGGGTTGAAAAATTAAACTATTTTGTTGAACATTAATTTTTTTGGTTGAAAATTCAACTATCTAGTTGAAAATTAATTTTTTGGTTGAAAATTCATATTTTTGGGGTAAAAAATTCAACTATTTGGTTGAAAATTAAACTATTTTGTTGAAAATTAATTTTTTTTTTTAAATTCAACCATTTGGTTGTCAGTTGATTTTTTTTTAATATTCATATTTTTTGTTAAATATTCAACTATTTGGTTGGAAATTAACTCTTTTGTTGAAAATTCATATCTTTGGGTTAAAAAATTTAATTTTTTCGTTGATAATTCATATTGTTTTGTTAAACATGAAATATTTTTTTGAAAATTAAACTATTTTGTTGAAAATTAATTTTTCTGGTTGAAAATTCAACTATTTAGTTGACAATTGACTGTTTTGTTTAAAATTCATATTTTTGGTTAAAAAATTTAACTATTCTGTAAAAAATTAAACTATTTTGTTAAAAATCAAACTATTTTATTGAAAATTATTATTTTTTTTTAATTAAACCATGTGGTTGGCAGTTCATTTATTTTATATTCATATTTTTTGTTAAATATTCAACTATTTCGCTACAAATTAACTTTTTTGTAGAAAATTAATCTTTTTGGTTAAATATTCAACTATTTGGTTGAAAATTGACTCTTTTGTTGAAAATTCATATCTTTGGGTTTAACATTTTTTATTTTTTTGTTGATAATTCATATTGTTGGGTTAAACATGAAATATTTTGTTGAAAATTAAACTATTTTGTTGAAAATTAATTTTCTGGTTGAAAATTCAACTATTTGGTTGACAATTGACTGTTTTGTTTAAAATTTATATTTTTGGTTAAAAAATTAAACTATTTTGTTGAAAATTCATATTTTTGGTTAAATATTCAACTATTTCGCTGCAAATTAACTTTTTTGTAGGAAATTCATATTTTTCATTAAATATTCAACTATCTGGCTGAAAATTGATTTTTGTTTTGAAAATTTATATTTTTGGTTAAATATTCAACTATTTGGTTGAAAAAATAATTTTTTTGTTGAAAATTCACCTTTTTGCTTAAAAATTCAACTATTCGGTTGAAAATTACATTTTTTAATAAAAATTAATATTTTTGGGTTAAAAAATCAAACTATTTTGTTGAAAATTCGTCTTTTTGGTCAAAAATGTAACTACTTAGTTGAAAATTAACTTTTTTGTTGAAAATTCATATTTATGGGTTAACAAATTTAATTCTTTTGTTGATAATTCATGTTGTTGGGTTTAACATGAAATATTTTGTTAAAAATTAAACTATTTTGTTGAAAATTTAACTATTTTGTTGAAAATTAAACTACTTTGTTGAAAATTAATTTTTTTTGTTGAAAATTCAACTATTTGGTTGACAATTGACTGTTTTTTTTTAAATTTATATCTTTGGTTAAATATTCAACTATTTGGTTGAAAAATAATAGTTTTTTTTTAATATTCATATTTTTGGGTTAAAAAATTGAACTATTTTATTGAAAATTAATTTTGTTGTTGTTGAAAATTCAACCATTTGGTTGACCATTGATTTTTTTGTTGAAAATTTATTTTTTTGGTCCAATATTCAACTATTTGGTTGAAAAATAATTTTTTTGTTGAAAATTCATATTTTTGGGTTAAAAAATTAATCTATTTTGCGGAAAATTCACTTTTTGTTAAAAAATTCAACTACTTATATATATATATATATAAATTAACTGTTTTGTTGAAAATTCATATTTTTGGGTTAAACATTAAATATTTTGTTGAAAATTAAACTATTTTGTTGAAAATTAATTTTTTTGGTTGAAAATTAAACTATTTGGTTGACAATTGACTGTTTTGTTTAAAATTTATATTTTTGCTTAAATATTCAACTATTTGGTTGAAAAATAACTTTTTTGTTAAAAATTCATATTTTTGGGTTAAAAAATTAAACAATTTTATTGAAACTTAATTTTTTTTTTGAAAATTCAACCATTTGGTTGACAATTGACTTTTTTGTGGAAAATTCATCTTTTTGTTTAAAAAATTAAACTATTTGCTTAAAAATTAATTTTCTTAGTTGAATATTAATTTTTTTATTGAAAATTCGTATTTTTGGGTTAAAAACTTTAATTATTTTGTTGAAAATTCATATTTTTGGTTCAAAATTGAACTATTAGGTTGAACATCAATTTTTTTTGTTAAAAATTCATATTTATATGTTAAAAAATTAAACTATTTTGTAAAAAATTCGTCTTTTTGGAAAACAATTGATCTTTTTTAGTTAAAAATCCAACTGCTTGAAAATTAATCCTTTTTGGTTGAGGATTCAACTATTTTGTTGCAAATTTGTCTTTTATGGATGAATTCAACTGTTTTTATTCAAAATTAAAATTTTTTTTTGGTTAAAATATCAATTATGTATTACATATTTTTCGTTGAAATTCATCTTTTTTTTGTTTAGTATTTAACTATACATATTTAGATGAAAATTAACTTTCTTGTTGAAATTTTGATTTTTTGACATACCTAAAATCTTCAAAAATATTTTTAAATTTTCTCAACATTCTTAGGAAAATTATATGTAAATAACCTCAAAATCAAATAAAGTTAAAAAATTAGCAATTTGTGGAATTTAAAAAATTTTAAATTACGATAAAATAAATAATAGTTCTTATAAAAAATGTATAAAAGGGCTTTTCAATTGAATGAGACTAGATACAAATTTCAAATTTGGCGCCAATGGTAGCCAAAAAAATAAGTGGTTACTCGAAATTTGTAATTTGCTTTAAAAATCATTCGTCCCTCAAATTGATAAAAAAAACTGCAATTTCACATAGCGTGCTATTGATGATGCTACTTAAATAATAAGTACAAAAAGTTAAAAAAGTTTAAAATTCAAATGAACATCTAAATCCCGCCAACCTAACTTTTCAACCGTCGGTAATCCGATTAGTGGCGCTATCTCGCGTCCAAAGTTCAAACTTCGTATCGGTATAACGCCGTCAGTGCGTCAGTCAGGATAAGCTCTCCGCTCTCCAAAAGCACCAAACTCTAGGGACTTTCATCAACTTTCGTAACGTCGTGTCAGTTAAAAAAATCTTCTTTTATCCATTTTTCCAAAAAAATCAAGCACAGTGCGTATAATTCCAAAAAAAGGAGACCACGAAAATACTTTTACTGCACACGCATCCTCCACTTTTCGCAATGATGCGAAGTTTCTAGGAAGCGCGTTGTTAATGGACCACAATTTATTTATTCAATTTTCTCTAGTAATTGGTGAGTACTTTACATATATTTGTGTTTTTCACGATAAGGGTAGATAAACAAGCAATAAATTCAGAAAATTTCACTGAAATCGGTTCATGAATTGAACTTATTTTTATCCAACGGTGCTTTTCGCCAAACATAACCTAATTTGACACTGATCGCGGAAAGTGCTACGGAATTTTACCACAAAAATTGCGCAATGTTGACGGATTTGGAATTGTTTATTTTGCGTGGTCCTTGTTATTTTGAAATAATCTAATCGTTGAAAATGGTGCAAATTAGAGCGAATTGCGTTTGTGAAGTGAGACGGTTCCAAGTTACTTTTTTTGAATTTTCACGAAATTTTGTGACTTTGGTGCCTTTTTGAAGTTTTTTTCTAATAAAACGAAGAATTTGGGAGCGAAAAATAAGAATTTTGTGTAATCAAGTGTTTTTGGGAGTTTTGAGGTGTAAAATGTTTGAAATAAGTGAAACTACTTATTTTTACGTCAAGGCCAATCAATAATTACGGGAGACAGAAAGGAGGTCAAAAATCAGTAATTAGTGTGACAAATATAGTTAGTTTGGTGAATAGTTCACTGTTTAATTTAAAAAATGTTTCTAAAGTTGTTTAAAAATTCTTTGGTTGAAAATTTAACTATTAGGTGGAAAAATCCTTCAAAAATTGAAAAATTTTGTTGGAAATTCATATATTTTGTTAACAAATAATAATTTTTTTGTTCGAAAATTAATCGTTTTTGTTAAAGATTCATTTCTTTAGTTTCAAAATTAGTTTTTTTATTGAAAATTAATTTTTTAAATGAAAGTTTAACTATTCCAGGTTTGAACATTTATCTTCTTCGGTTCAAAACTCAACTATTTGGTGGAATATTTCTGTATTTTGTTGAAATTTTGTATTTTGTGGTAGAATATTAATCTTCTTGGTGACTAATTCATCTTTTTGGTTGAAAATTTAACTGTTAAGTTTGAAAAATCATTCAAAAATTGAAATATTTGGTTTGAAAATTAATATATTTTGTTAAAATTGAATCTTTTTTGGTCAAAAATTATTCTTCTTGATTAAAAATTTATTTCTTCAGTTTAAAAATCAGTTTGTTTTTTTAATTAATTTTTTCAACTGAAAATTAAACTATATATTCAGATGAAAATTCATACATTTGGTTAAAAATTAATTTTTTTCGGTCGAAAATTAATCTTTTTGGTTGAAAATTAATTTTTGTAACTGAAAATTTAACATTTCTATGTTGAAAATTTATCTTCTTAGTTAAAAATTCAACTTTTTGATTGAAAAAATGTCTGTGTTTGAAAATTTAACTACTAGGTTAAAAATTCCTTTAAAAATTGAAATATTTGAATGAAAATTTATGTATTTTGTTACAAATTAATCTTCTTGGTTAAAAATTCATTTATTCAGTTTGAAAATATATTATATAATAATATAATATATAATATATTATTAATCTTCTTGGTGACTAATTCACCTTTTTGGTTGAAAATTCATATATTTGGTTGAAACAATCTGTATTTTTGTAGTAGACCTTTTTGATTGAAAATTCACTTCTTTGGTTGAAAATGTAACTACTAGGTTGAAAATTCCTTTAAAAAATTGAAATATTTTGATGAAAATTCATGTATTTTGTTACAAATTAATATTTTTTAGCTCGAAAATTAATCTTAATGATTAAAAATTCATCAATTTGGTTTAAAAATGACTTATTTTTTTCTTTAATTGAAAATTTATTTGTTTTTTTTAACTGAAAATTAAACTATTTGTTTGAGCATTTCTGTATTTTGTTGCTGCTTTGTATTTTATGGTAGAATATTAATCTTCTTGGTGACTAATTCACCTTTTTGGTTGAAAATTCAGTTCTTTGGTTGAAAATTTAACTGTTAGGTTGAAAATTCCTTCAAAAATTGAAATATTTGTTTGGAAATTAATTTCCTTACTTTGAAAATTAGTTTTTTTAACTGAAAATTAGTTTTTTTAACTGAAGATTTATCTATTCCATGTTAGAACATTTATATTCTTTAGTTGAAAATTCAACTATTTGGTTGAAAAAAGTAATTAATTTGACAAATATAGATAGTTTGGTGAATAGTTTACACTTTAATTTAAAAAATGTTCCTAAAGTCGTTTAAAAATTCTTTCGTTGAAAATTCCTTCAAAAATTGAAAAATTTGGTTGAAAATTCATATATTTTGTTAACAAATAATTTTTTTGTTCGAAAATTAATCTTTTTTGTTTAAAAATTTATTTCTTCAGTTTGAAAATTAGTTTTTTAAAATGAAAGTTTAACTATTCTATGTTTGAACATTTATCTTCTTCAGTTAAAAATTCAACTATTTGGTTGAATATTTCTGTATATATTTTGTTAAAAATTAATTTGGTTGCAGAATTCTTTATTTTTGTGGTAGGCCTTTTTGGTTAAAAATTCACTTCTTTGGTTGAAGATTCAACTGTTAGGTTGAAAATTCCTTCAAAAATTGAAATACTTGAAAATTCATATGACTTGTTAAAAATTATTTCTTTTTTATTGAAAATTAATTTTTTTTAACTGAAAATTTAACTGTTCTATGTTTGAACATTTATCTTCTTCAGTTCAAAATTCAACTATTTGGTTGAAAAATTCTGTATTTTTTTGGTAGGCCTTTTTGGTTGAAAATTCCTTTAAAAATTAAAATATTTGGATGAAAATTCATGTTTTTGTTACAAATTAATCTTTTTTTGCTCGAAAATTAATCAATACTTACGGCAGACAGAAAGGAGGTCAAAAATCAGTAATTAGTTTGACAAATATAGATAGTTTGGTGAATAGTTTACAGTTTAAATTAAAAAATGTTTCTAAAGTCGTTTAAAAAGTCTTTGGTTGAGAATTCCTTCAAAAATTGAAAAATTTGGTTAAAAATTTATGAATTTTGTTAAAAATTAATTTCTTCAGTTTGAAAATTAGTTTTTTAAAATGAAAGTGTAACTATTCTATGTTTGAACATTTATCTTCTTCAGTTCAAAATTCAACTATTTGGTTGAATATTTCTGTATATATTTTGTTAAAAATTAATTTGGTTGCAGAATTCTGTATTTTTGTGGTAGGCCTTTTTGGTTAAAAATTCGCTTATTTGGTTGAAGATTCAACTGTTAGATTGAAAATTCCTTCAAAAATTAAAATAGTTGAAAATTCATGTTTTGTTAAAAATTATTTCTTTTTTATTGAAAATTAATTTTTTTTAACTGAAAATTTAACTATTCTATGTTTGAACATTTATCTTCTTTAGTTGAAAATTCAACTATTTGGTTGAAAAATTCGGTACTTTTGTGTTAGACCTTTTTGGTTGAAAATTCAGTTCTTTAGTTGAAATTTTAACTGTTAGGTTGAAAATTCCTTCAAAAATTGAAATATTTGTTTGAAAATTCATTTCTTTACTCTGAAAATTAGAAAAAATTAAAAAGACGAATTTCCAACAAAATACTTCAATCCGCAACTAAAATAGATTAATTTTTAACCGTACAAATACTTTTTGAAAAAAATTGATTTTCTACACAAAAAAAACAACTAATTATTAGCAAAATACATATTTCTTCTACCATATAGTTAAATTTTAAATCAATAGGACTAATTTTCCATAAAAAAGACGATTTTCAAAGGAAATACATGAATTTTAAACCAAATAGTTAAATTTTCAGTTGAAAACATTAATTTTCAATAAAAAGGAAACCAATTTTCTACAAATTTGTTGAATTTTCAAGCTAAAGAAACAAATTTTCTACAAAACAGTTGAATTTTCAATCTGAAAAAACTAATTTTCACAAAAAATTCGATATTTAAACCAAAAAAGATTTAAAATTAAAAACAGTTGAATAATACCATAAAAGACGAATTTTCAACAAAATACTTCAATCCTCAACTAAAATAGATTAATTTTCAACCATACAGTTACTTTTAAAGAAGACAAAAAATTGATTTTCTACGACAACAAAAAGAATTGTTAGCAAAATACATATATTTTCTACCAAATAGTTAAATTTTGAATGAAGAGGATTAATTTTCTATAAAAAAGACAACTTTTAGAGAAAATACATCAATTTTCAACCAAATAGTTAAATTTTCAGTTAAAACAATTAATTTTCAATAAAAATAAAACGAATTTTTTACAATACTGTTGAATTTTCAACCTGAAAATAACTAATTTTCACAAAAAATTTAATATTTGATATTTAAACCAAAAAAGATTTAAATCTAAAATAAAAAACAGTTGAATGTAACCAAAAAAGAAGAATTTTCAACTATGCAGTTGTATTATTAACAAAAAAATTGATTTTCTACCAAAAAAGACAAATTGTCAACTAAATACATATATTTTCTAGCCAATTCAATATTTGGCTGAAAAATAATATTTTGTTCCTCGAAAATTAATCGTAATGATTAAAAGTTCATTCATTTGGTTTGAAAATGAGTTGTTTTTTTCTTTAATTGAAAATTAGTTTTTTTTAACTGAAAATTAAACTATTTATTTGATCATTTCTGTAATTTGTTGCAACTTTGTATTTTGTGGTAAAATGTTAATCATTGTGGTGACTAATTCACCTTTTTGGTTGAAAATTGAACTGTTAGGTTGAAAATTCCTTCGAAAGTTGAAATATTTAGTTGAAAATTTATATATTTTGTTAAGAATTAATTTTTTTTGGTCGAAAATTAATCTTCTTGGTTGAAGATTAATTTCTTTATTCTGAAAATTATTTTTTTGTTTATTGAAAGAACTCAAAATTTAACTTCTCTATGTTTCAACATTTATCTTCTTAGTTAAAATTTCAACTATTTGATTGAACAAATGTGTATTTTTGTGGTGGACCTTCTTGATTGAATATTCATTTCTATGGTTGAACATTTAACTACATGGTTGAAAATTTAACTACTAGGTTGAAAATTCCTTTAAAATTTGAAATATTTGGATGAAAATTTATGTATTTTGATCCAAATTAATCTATTTGGTTAAAAATTCATTGGTTTGGTTTGAAAATTAGTTTCTTTTTTATTGAAAATTAATTTTTTTAACTGTAAGTTTAACTATTCTAGGTTTGAACATTTATCTTCTTTAGTTGAAAATTCAACTATTTGGTTGAAAATTCTGTATTTTTATGGTAGGCCTTTTTGGTTGAAAATTCCAGAGATGCCAGTCCGTCCCCTTTTTCCCCTAATCCCCTTTTTTCCCCCTTAAATTTGAAAAATCCCCTTAAATCCCTAAAATCGAAAATTTTGACCCAATTTCTCCCTTTTTTTCACAAAGTTTAGATTCATTTTTGTAAGAATTGTCACATAGTTTCAAGACATTAAAAAAAAACTCTTATTGGATGAGTAAGAATGAGTATTAGATACGTGTTTTAGGTTTTAAGGTACACTGGAAAAAATTTCGGAAATTTTCCCACTAATTTTGTAGGTAAAATTTCCAACTTTGGATAGGAAAAATTATTTTCCTAAAAAAGTTGGAAATTTTCCCAATACTTTGGAAAATTTTCCTTTTTGAATGGAAATATTTCGATCTGTTTGGGAAATTTTATATACATGTTTGGGAATGAAAGATTCCTACAATATTTGGGAAATTTTCCCAATTTATACTCAAAAAAATTCTAACTTCCATAGGAAATATTCTACTTTCCTTTGGAAAATTTGCACAGAAGTTCGGGAATAAGAAAATTCCATACTATTTAGAAAAATTTTCAATTTCAGGAGTAATTTTACAAAACATTTTGTAAGGAAAATTTCTAGTACTACGTAGGAAAACTTTTTTTCCATATAAATAAGCAATTTTGCTCAAATTCGATTTTTTTCAGATAATATTCCTTGTTTACTTGCATTGAAGTACATTTTTCACAGGCAAAAATGTAATTATTAAATTGCATATAATTACCAATACATTTGAAAATTTGTAATTACGATTCGTAAAATATTACGTTATACAATATTTTTGAGTAAGGCAGAAATATTACGTACACTTTTAATTTTTGTGTCAAAAAATTAATGTAATAATTGTTTAAAACTTTTCTCCAAAAACCTTTCAGGTATTTCTTTATGAAGCGACATTTAGTGTCACATTTATTTGAAGTAAAATTATTTTTAACAAATACACACGCTTCGAAAGAGCAAATCACAGATTCTATATAATGAAAAAGCATTCATTATTATAGTAATTTAAAGTGAAATACATTTTTTTTGACAATTACACGCTACGAAAGAGCAAATGATAGATTCTTTATTGTAAACAAGCTTTTATTATTAAAATTATTAGAAGTGGAAATATTTTTGACAATTAAACGTTCCTAAAGAGCGTCTTACAGTTTATTTATAATAAACAACATTCATTATTACATTAATTGAAAAAAATATATTACAAATTTTTCGTGGAATCAACAAAATTTTTGTTTGTGTAAAATCTGCAGCAAAATTTTTATCCAAATCATTTGTTTGAATTAAGAAAATATTTACTTCATTCAACAAAATTAAGTTTCAAAAGACTATAGCCGTCTTTTTGGGCCTCCATCTATATTCCTGTAGCAAAATACCAATTGTCATAAAAAATATAGTATTCATTAATGTATTTTCACTCCTCTTACGCTTTAAAAAATCCCCTTTTTCCCCAAAGAAATCCCCTTTTCCCCCTAAATTTGAACCGCTGGCATCTCTGAAATTCCTTTCAAAATTAAAACATTTGGATGAAAATTCATGTGTTTTGTTACAAATTAATTTTTCTTTGCTCGAAAATTAATCAATAATTACGGGAGGCAGAAAGGTGGTCAAAAATAAGTAATTAGTTTGACAAATATAGATAGTTTGGTGAATAGTTTACAGTTTAATTAAAAAAATGTTCCTAAGGTCGTTTAAAAATTCTTTGGTTGAAAATTCCTTCAAAAATTGAAAAATTTGGTTGAATTTCATATATTTGGTTAAAAAATAATTTTTTTGTTCGTAAATTAATCTTTTTGGTTAAATATTCATTTCTTTAGTTTCAAAATTAGTTTTTTTATTGAAAATTAATTTTTTAAATGAAAGTTTAACTATTCTATGTTTGAACATTTATCTTCTTCAGTTCAAAATTCAACTATTTGGTTGAATATTTCTGTATTTTGTTGAAATTTTGTATTTTTTGGTAAAATATTAATCTTCTTGGTGACTAATTCATCTTTATGGTTGAAAATTTAACTGTTAAGTTTTTAAATTCCTTCAAAAATTGAAATATTTGGTTTGAAAATTCATATATTTTGTTAAAAATCAATCTTTTTTGGTCAAAAATTATTATTTTTGATTAAAAATTTATTTCTTCAGTTTGAAAATCAGTTCTTTTTCAAATTAATTTTTTCAACCTGAAAATTAAACTATATATTTAGTTGAAAATTCATATATTTTGTTAAAAATTAATTTTTTGTTGTCGAAAATTAATCTTTTTGGTTGAAAATTAATTGTTTTAACTGAAAATTTAACTTTTCTGTCTTTGAAAATTTATCTTCTTAGTTAAAAATTCAACTATTAAATTGAGAAAATGTGTATTTGTGTGGTGGACCTTTTTGATTGAAAATTCATTTCTATAAATTCCTTTAAAAATTGCAATATTTGGATGAAAATTTATGTATTTTGTTACAAATTAATCTTCTTGGTTAAAAATTCATTTCTTCAGTTTGAAAATTAGTTTTTTTATTGAAAATTAATTTTTTTAACTGTAAGTTTAACTAATCTCTGTTTGAACATTTATTTTCTTCAGTTCAAAATTCAACTATTTGGTGGAATATTTCTGTATTTTGTTAAAAATTTGTATTTTGTGGTAGAATATTAACCTTATTGGTGACTAATTCATCTTTTTGGTTGAAAATTTAACTGTTAAGTTTGAAAATTCCTTCAAAAATTGAAATATTTGGTTTGAAAATTCATATATTTTGTTAAAAATTAATCTTTCTTGGTCAAAAATTATTCTTCTTGATTAAAAATGTATTTCTTAAGTTTGAAAATCAGTTGTTTTTTTTAATTAATTTTTTAAAACTGAAAATTAAACCATTTATTTGAGCCATTTACGGTTTTTAGTTTAAAATTTAAATATTTTGTTGAAAATTCGTTTTTTTTATTGAAAACTAATTTTTTCAACTGAAAGTTTAACTATTCCATTTTTTGTAAAAAATTGATATTTTTTAGTGGAAAATTTAAGTATATTTTCAGAATTCATTTATTTTGCCCTGTTGTGTTAAAAGGATTTTTAGAATTAACGTTATAAATTAAAATAAATGTTTGCGTTTTGCGGCAAATATGAATATGTTACTTTTAGTTGACCGGGAAAATTTAAAAAAAACTTGACCAGGAAAACTGTGAAATGAAATCTTTTTTGGTTAAAAATTCATTTCTTCAGTTTCAAAATTAGTTTTTTTATTGAAAATTAATTTTTTTAATGAAAATTGAACTATTCTACGTTTGAACATTTATCTTCTTCAGTTCAAAATTCAACTATTTGATGGAATATTTCTGTATTTTGTTAAAAATTTGTATTTTGTTGTAGAATATTAATCTTCTTGGTGACTAATTCATCTTTTTGGTTGAAAATTTAATGGTGCAGTTTGAAAATTCCTTCAAAAATTGAAATATTTGTTTTGCAAATTCATATATTTTGTTAAAAATTAATCTTTTTTGGTCAACAATTATTCTTCTTGGTTACAAATTTACTTCTTCAGTTTGAAAATCAGTTGTTTTTTTTGTTTGAAAATTAATTTTTTTTTAACTGAAAATTAAACTATTTGGTTGAATATTTCTGTATTTTGTTGAAATTTTGTATTTTGTGGTAGAATATTAATCTTCTTGGTGATTAATTCACCTTTTTGGTTGAAAATTCACATATTTTGTTGAAAATATTTTTTTTTATTGTCGAATATTTATCTTTTTGGTTAAAAATTCATTTCTTTAGTTTGAAAATTAGTTTTTTTTTAAATTAGTTTTTTTTAACTAAAACTTAACTATTCTATGTTTGAACATTTATCTTCTTCAGTTAAAAATTCAAGTATTCGATTGAAAAAATGTGTATTTTTGTGGCGGACCTTTTTGATTGAAAATTGATTTCTATGGTTGAACATTTAACTACTAATTTGAAAATTCCTTTAAAAATTGAAATATTTGGATGAAAATTTATTTATTTTATTACAAATTAATATTTTTTTGCTCGAAAATTAATCTTAATGATTAAAAGTTCATTCATTTGGTTTGAAAATGAGTTATTTTTTTCTTTAATTGAAATTTAATTTTTTTTAACTGAAAATTAAACTATTCGTTTGATCATTTCTGTATTTTGTTGCAACTTTCTATTTTGTGGTAAAATGTTAATCTTCTTGGTGACTAATTCACTTTTTTGGTTGAAAATTGCGTTCCTTGGTTTAAAATTTAACTATTAGTTTGAAAATTCCTTTAAAAATTGGAATGTTTTAATGAAAAATCATGTATTTTGTTACAAATTAATCTTTTTCTGCTCAAAAATTAATCATTTTGTTTAAAAATTCATTGGTTTGATTTGAAAAGTAGTTGTTCATTTAATTGAATATTAACTAGTTTAACTGAAAATTCAACTATTCTATTTTTGATTGAACATTCATCTTCATTAGTTAAAAATTCAACTGTTTGGTTGAGCGTTTTTGTATTTTGTTCAAACTTTATATTTTGTGGTAGAATATTAATGTTCTTGGTGACTAATTCACCTTTTTCGTTGAAAATTCAGTTCTTTGGTTGAAAATTTAGCTGTCAGTTTGAAAATTCCTTCAAAAATTGAAATATTTGTTTGAAAATTCATTTCTTTACTTTGAAAATTAGTTTTTTTAACTGGAAATGAGTTTTTTTAACTAAAGATTTAACTATTCCATGTTAGGAAATTTATCTTCTTTAGTTCAAATTTCAACTCTTTGGTTGAAAAATTCTGTATTTTTATGTTAGGCCTTTTTGGTTAAAAATTCCTTTAAAAATTAAAATATTTGGATGAAATTTCATGTGTTTTGTTACAAATTAATCTTTTTTTTGCTCGAAAATTAATCAATAATTACGGGAGACAGAAAGGAGGTCAGAAATAAGTCATTAGTTTGACAAGTATAGATAGTTTGGTGAATAGTTTACAGTTTAATTTAAAAAAATGTTCCTAAAGTCGTTTAAAAATTCTTTGGTTGAAAATTCCTTCATAAATTGAAAATTAGTTTTTTTTTTTAAATTAAAACTTAACTATTCTATGTTTGAATATTTATCTTCTTCAGTTGAAAATTCAACTATTTGATTGAAAAAATCTATTTTGTGGTAGACCTTTTTGATTGAAAATTCACTTCTTTGATTGAATTTTTAACTACTAGTTTGAAAATTGCTTTAAAAATTAAAATATTTTGATGAAAATTCATGTATTTCGTTACAAATTAATATTTTTTTGCTCGAAAATTAATCTTAATAATTAAAAATTCATTCATTTGGTTTGAAAATGAGTTTTTTCTTTAATTGAAAATTAATTTTTACTAACTGAAAATTAAACTATATGTTTGAGCATTTCTGTAATTTGTTGCAACTTTGTATTTTTTGGTAGAATATTAATCTTCGTGGTGACTAATTCACCTTTTTGGTCGAAAATTTAACTGTTAGGTTGAAAATTTATTCAAAAGTTGAAATATTTAGTTGAGAATTCATATATTTTGTTAAGAATTAATTTTCTTTGGTCGAAAATTGATCTTTTTGGTTGAAACTTAATTTTTTAGTTGCAAAATTATTTTTTTTATTAAAAATTATTTTTTTAAACTGAAAATTGAACTTTTCTGTGTTTGAACATTTATCTTCTTAGTTACAAATTAATCTTTTTGGTTAAAAATTCATTGATTTGGTTTAAAAATTAGTTTCTTTTTTATTGTAATTTTTTTTTAACTGTAAATTTAACTAATCTATGTTTGAACATTTATCTTCTTCAGTTGAAAATTCAACTATTTGGTTGAATACTTCTGTATTTTGTTGAAATTTTGTATTTTGTGGTAGAATATTAATCTTCTTAGTGACTAATTCATCTTTTTGGTTGAAAATTTAACTGTTAAGTTTGAAAATTCCTTCAAAAATTGAAATATTTGGTTTACAAATTCATATATTTTTTTAAAAATTAATCTTTTTTGGTCGAAAATTATTCTTTTTGATTAAAAATTAATTTCTTTAGTTTGAAAATTAGTTTTTTTTACTGAAAATTAATTTTTTCAAACTGAATATTTAACGTCTATTTTAGAACATTTATCTTCTTTAGTTGAAAATTCAAATATTTTGTTGAGCATTTCTGTACTTTGTTAAAACTTTGTACTTTGTGGTAGAATATTAATCTTCTTGGTGACTAATTCACCTTTTTGGTTGAAAATTCAGTTCCTTGGTTTAAAATTTAACTGTTAGATTGAAAATTCCTTCAAAGATTAAAATATTTGGTTGGAAATTCAACTGTTAGATTGAATATTCCTTCAAAAATTGAAATATTTGGTTGAAAATTAATATATTTTGTTAAAAAGTAATCTTTTTTGGTAGAAAATTAATCTTTTTGGTTGAAAATTCCTTTCTTTAGTTTGAAAATTAGTTTTTTTTATTAAAAATTAATTTTTTTAACTGAAAATTCAACTATTGGTTGCAGAATTATGTATTTTTGTGGTAGACCTTTTTGGTTAAAAATTCACTTCTTTGGTTGAAGATTTAACTGTTAGGTTGAAAATTCCATCAAAAATTGAAATGTGTTTGAAAATTCATATATTTTGTTAAAAAATAATTTTTTTTTGTTCGAAAATTAATCTTTTTGGTTGAAAATTAGTTTTTTTAACTGAAAATTTAACTATTCTATGTTAGAATAATTATCTTCTTTAGTTGAAAATGCAACTATTTGGTTGAAAAATTCTGTATTTTTGTGGTAGACCTTTTTGGTTAAAAATTCCTTTAAAAAATGAAATATTTGGATGAAAATTCATTTATTTTGTTACAAATTAATCTTTTTTTTTGCTGGACAATTAATCTTTTTGGTTAAAAATGCATTGATTTGGTTTGAAAATGAGTGTTTAAAAATTGAAAATTACTCTATTCTGCTGAAAGTCTAACTATTCCATGTTTGGTTAAACATTTGTCTTCTTCAGTTGAAAATTCAAATATTTGTGTGAAAAATTCTGTATTTTGTTGAAACGTTATCTTTTGTGGTAGAATATTAATCTTCTTGTTTAAAAATTAATTTCTTTAGTTGAAAATTAGTTTTTTTATCAAAAATTAATTTGCTTAACTAAACATTTAACTGAATTTTTTGCCGAACATTTTTTTTTTTGTAGACACTTTATCTTTTTGGTAGACAATTCATTTGTTTGGTTGAAAATTTATTTTATTTGCTTAAAAACTTATTTCTCTAACTGAAACTTAAACTATACTATTTTTTGTTGAAAATGTATCTTTTTTAGTTGGAAATTCATCTATTTTGTTAAAAATGTGATTTTTTTTTGGTAGAAAATTAACCTTTCTGGTTGAAAACTCAACTATTTGGTTATAAATTTATTTTTTTGATGAAAGGTGCATTATTTTAGTTAAAAGTTCATTTCTTTGATTAAAAATTTAACAAATTTGGTTGAAATTCGTTTTTTTTTTCGTTGAAAATTATTTTTGTTTTTTACTAAAAATGTAGCTATTAAATTTTTGCTAAAAAATTTATATTTTACAGTTGAAAATTCACTTATTTTGTTGAAAACTTGTCTTTTTCAGTCGAAAATTCAATTATTTTGGTGGAAAATGCATATAAGATTAATTTTCAACCAAATACTTGAATCCTTAACTAAAGTAGATTAATTTTCAACGTCGCAGTTGCTTTTAGCCAAAACAATTGATTTTCTACCAAATAGATTAATTTTAATTTAAGAAGATTAATCTTCTATACAAAAGACGATTTTTAAAGGAAATACATGCATTTTCAACGGAAACGTTTATTTTCAGTTAAAAAATAATTAATTTTCAATAAAAAGAAGATTAAAAATTAAAAACAGTTGAATAATACCAAAAAATACGAATTTTCAACAAAATACTTCAACCCGCAACTAAAATAGATTAATTTTCAACCGTACAGATACTTTTTGAAAAAAATTGATTTTCTACACACAAAAAAAAAACAAATTGTTAGCAAAATACATATGTTTTCTACCAAATAGTTTAATTTCAATTCAAGAAGATTAATCTTCTATAAAAAAGACGATTTTAAAGGAAATACATGAATTTTCAACGAAATAGTTTATTTTCAGTTTAAAAAAATTAATTTTCAATAAAAAGAAGATTAAAAATTAAAAACAGTTGATTAATACCAAAAAATACGAATTTTCAACAAAATACTTCAATCCGCAACTAAAATAGATTAATTTTCAACCGTACAGATACTTTTTGAAGAAAATTGATTTTCTACACACACACAAACGAATTTTTAGCAAAATACATGTTTTCTACCAAATAGTTTAATTTCAATCCACGAAGATTAATCTTCTCTAAAAAAGACGATTTTTAAAGAAAATACATGAATTTTCAACGAAATAGTTTATTTTCAGTAAAAAAAAAATAATTTTCAATAAAAAGAAGATTAAAAATTTTAAAAAGGTTGAATGATACCAAAAAAGACGAATTTTCAACAAAATACTTCAATCCGCAACTAAAATAGATTAATTTTTAACCGTACAGATACTTTTTAAAAAAAAATTGATTTTCTACAAAAAAAAAACAACTAATTATCAGCAAAATACATATTTCTTCAACCATATAGTTAAATTTTAAATCAATAGGACTAATTTTCCATTAAAAAAAGACGATTTTTAAAGGAAATACATGAATTTTCAACCAAATAGTTAAATTCTCAGTTGAAAAAATTAATTTTCAATAAAAAGAAAACAAATTTTCTACAATACTGTTGAATTTTCAACCTAAAGAGACAATTTTTCTACAAAACAGTTGAATTTTCAATCTGAAAAAACTAATTTTCACAAAAAATTTGATATTTAAACCAAAAAAGATTTAAAATTAAAAACAGTTGAATAATACCATAAAAGACGAATTTTCAACAACAACAAAAAATAATTGTTAGCAAAATACATATATTTTCTACCAAATAGTTAAATTTTGAATCAAGAGGACTTCCATAAAAAAGACAACTTTTAGAGAAAATACATCAATTTTCAACCAAATAGTTGAATTTTCAGTTAAAACAATTTATTTTCAATAAAAAGAAAACGAATTTTTTACAAGACTGTTGAATTATCAACCTGAAAAAAAACTAATTTTCACAAAAAATATAATATTTGATATTTAAACCAAAAAATATTTTAATCTAAAATAAAAAACAGTTGAATATAACCAAAAAAGAAGAATTTTCAACTATGCAGTTGCATTTTTAACTAAAAAAAATTGATTTTCTACCAAGAAAGACAAATTTGGCTGAAAAATAATCTTTTTCAGTTGAAAATTTTGATTTTTTTTTTTTAGAAATTAATCTTCTGGATTGACGATTAATATTTTTGTTCGAAATTTAATGCTTCTAGGTAAAGACCTGTCCTTTCAGTTAAAAATTCATCTCTTTGGTTAAACATTAATTTTTAACTGAAAATGAAATTATTCAATTTTTGGTTGACAATTTATCTTTTTAATTTAAAATTCATATATTTTCTTGAATATTCGTCCTCTTTGGTAAAAATTAATCTTCTTGTTTGAAAATTCATCTTTTTGGTTAAAAAATCAACTATTTCAGTTAATGATTGAACATTTCAGATGAAAATTCATCTTTTTTGTTTAAAATTCAACTATTCCATTTTTGGTTGAAACTGGATCTTTTTTAGTTTAAAATTCATTTATTTGTTTGAAAATTTGTCTTTTTGTAGTTGATAATTCAAATATTTCTTTGAAAATTGATGTATTTTGTTGAAAAATCGTCTTTGTGGTAGAAAATTTATCTTTTTGGTTGAAAATTCTAGTATTCCAGTTAAATATTCATCATTTTCGTTGAAAATTCATCTTCTTGGTTCAAAATAAGACTATTTGGTTTGTAAGTTAAATTAAATTTGTTTTTAAAATAAAAATTTTTTTTTGTGGAATATTAATTTTTTTAACTGTTAATTTAATTATTCCATTTTCGGTGGAAAACTGGTCGTTTTCAGTTCAAAATTCAACTAATTGTTTGAAAATAGATCTTTTTGAGTTAAAAAATTCAACTGTTTGATTGAAAATTAATGTATTTTTCGGAAAAATCGTCTTTTTGGTAGAAAATTCATCTTTTAGGTTGAAAATTCAACTATTTGGTTAAAAATTCATCTATATTTTTGAACATCCAAAAATAAATTGTCTTTTTTAATTGAAAATTCGACTATTTCGTTGAAAATTCACGTCTTTTTTTTCAAAAATCGATTTTTTTTTTTAAATTATCTTTTTCTTTGAAAGTTAATCTTCTTGTTTGAAAATTCTTCTTTTCGGCTGAAAATTCAAGTAATCCAGTTAAATATTCATGATTGTAGTTGAAAATTCATCTTTTAGGTTGGAAATAAAATTATTTGGTTGAAATTTCAATTCCTTTGTTAAAAATTAATTTTTTTGCTGAAAATTCATTGTTTTAATTAAAAATTCATTTCTTTGGTTGAAAAATGAGCTGTTTGATTGAAAACTGGTTTTTTCTTTGGATGTTTTTGTGTTGAAAATTATTTCTGTGGTTAAGCATCCATTTTTTCACTACAAATTTAATTATTATCTTTTTTAGTTGAAAATTCGTCTTTTTTGGTAGAAATTAATCTTCTTGGTTGAAAATTAATTTTTTTGGTTAAAAATTCAATTATTCTAGTTAAAGATTCATCATTTCAGCTAAAAATTCATCTTTCTGGTTTAAAATTTGAATATTCCAGTTAAATATTTACAATTTTATTTGAAAATTCATCATTTTGTTTGAAAATGTAATTATTTTTTGAAAGTTAGTTTTTTTTGTTGTTGAAAGTTAGTATTTTTGTTGTTGAAAGTTAGTTTTTTTCGTTGAAAGTATTTTTTCAACTGAAAATTTAACTTATTCCAATTGAAAATTCCATACTTGTAGTTGAAAATTCATCTGGGTGATTAAACATTAATTTTTTTATCTTGAAATTTAATTATTTAAGTTTTGGATGATAATTTATCTTTTTTAGCAAAAAATAATTTTTTTCTTTGAAAATTTAACTGTTTCCGTTGAAAATTCATTGTTTCAGTTGAAAACTCTTACGTTTGGATTAAAATTAATTTTGTTGTTGAAAGTTAGTTCATCTTTTAGGTTGGAAATAAAATTATTTGGTTGAAAGTTAAACTCCTTTGTTAAAAATTAATTTTTTTTGCTGAAAATTCATTGTTTTAAGAAAAAATTCATTTCTTTGGTTGAAAAATGAGCTGTTTGATTAAACACTTGTTTTTTCTTTGGATGTTTTTGTGTTGAAAATTATTTTTATTATTTTCTGTGGTTGAGTATTCATTTGTTTAATAAAAATTTAATTATCCAATTTTTGGTTGAAAAATTATCTTCTTTAGTTGAAAATTCGTCTTTTTGGTAGAAATTAATCTTCTTGGTTGAAAATTAATTTTTTTGGTCAAAAATTCAATTATTGTAGTTGAACATTCATCATTTTAATTAAAAATTCATTTTTTTGGTTTAAAATTCAACTATTCCAGTTAAATATTTACAATTTTATTTGAAAATTCATCATTTTGTTTGAAAATATAACTATGTTTTTGAAAGTTAGTTTTTTTTGTTGAAATAAATTTTTTTTAACTGAAAATTTAACTTATTCCAATTGAAAATTTCATAGTTGTAGTTGACAATTCATCTGTTTGGTTAAACATTAATTTTTTCAACTTGAAATTTAATTATTTAAGTTTTGGTTTAAAATTAATTTTTTTTAACTAAAAAAGTTACTGTTCCATTTTCGGTTGAAAATTATTATTTTTTTAGTTCAAGATTCAACTATTTGGTTGTAAATTTGTCTTCTTTAATTAAAAATTCAAATATTTCCTTAAATAATCATGTATTTTGTTGAAAAATGGTATTTTTTGGTAGAAATTTTAATTTTTCAATTCAAGATTCAACTATTTGGTTGTAAATTTGTATTCTTTAATTAAAAATTCGACTATTTCGTTAAAAATCATGTATTTTGTTGAAAAATGGTATTTTTTGGTAGAAAATTATTTTTTTTTAAGTTAGCTTCTTGTTTAAAAATTCATATTTTTGGTTGAAAATTCAAGTGTTCCAGTTAAATATTTATGATTTAGTTGAAAATTTATCCTTTAGGTTCGAAATAAAATTATTTGGTTGAAAGTTAAACTCCTTTGTTAAAAATGATTATTTTTTGCTTAAAATCCATTGTTTTAATTAAAAATTAATAACTTTAGTTGAAAAATGAGCTGTTTGATTGAAAACTTGTTTTTTCTTTGGATGTTTTTGCATTAAATATTATTTTCTGCGGTTGAGCATTCATTTTTTTAATAAAAATTTAATTATTCCATTTTTGGTTGAAAAATTATCTTTTCAGTTGAAAATTCGTCTTTTTTGGTAGAAATTAATCTTCTTGGTTGAAAATTAATTTTTTTGTTCAAAAATTCAATTATTCTAGTTAAAGATTCATCATTTCCGTTAAAAATTCATCTTTTTGGTTTAAAATCCATTACTTTGTTTGAAAATATAACTATGTTTTCGAAAGTTAGTTTTTTTTGTTGAAATGAATTGTTATAACTGAAAATTTAACTTATTCCATTTGAAAATTCCATAGTTGTAGTTGAAAATTCATCTGTTTGGTTAAACATTGATTTTTTCTACTTAAAATTTAATTATTTCTGTTTTGGTTGACAATTTATGTTTTTTAGTAAAAATTAATCTTTTTGTTTGAAAACTCAACTATTTCAGTTGCAGATTCATTGTTTTAGTTCAAAACTCTTAGGTTTGGTTTAAAATTAATTTTTTTAACTAAAAAAGTTACTATTCCATTTTCGGTTGAAAATTATTATTTTTTTAGTTCAAAATTCAACTATTTGGTTGTAAATTTGTCTTCTTTAATTAAAAATTCGACTATTTCGTTAAAAAATCATGTATTTTGTTGAAAAATGGTATTTTTTGGTAGAAATTTTTTTTTTCTTGAAAATAATTCTTCTGGTTTAAAAATTCATCTTTTTGCTTGAAAATTCAAGTGTTCCAGTTAAATATTCATCATTTTATTTGAAAATTCATGTTTTTGGTTT
This sequence comes from Andricus curvator, assembly GCA_932195095.1. NCBI lineage: Eukaryota > Metazoa > Arthropoda > Insecta > Hymenoptera > Cynipidae > Andricus > Andricus curvator. The sequence goes on along the minus strand of CAKNYM010051778.1, from coordinate 219,343 downwards.
AAAATTTAACTATTCCAGATGAAGATACATAATTTTATTTGAAAATTCATCACTTTGGTTGAAAATTGAATTTTTTTGTTGAAAATCCGTTTTCTTTTGACGAAAATTATTTTTTTCAACTGAAAGCTTAACTATTCCATTTTTTGTAAAAAATTGATATTGTTTAGTGGAAAATTTAAGTATTTTTTTGAGAATTTATTTATTTTGCAATGCTTTGCTCTGCTGTGTTAAAGAATGTTTAAAAATGAACTTCATGAATTAAAATAAATGTTTGCGTTTCGCGGCTAATATGAATATGTTAACAATGTTTTTGAAAGTTAGTTTTTTTTTGGTTGAAAGTAATTTTTTGGACTGAAAGTTTAACTTATTCCAATTGAAAATCCTAAAGTTGTAGTTGAAAATTCATCTGTTTGGTTAAACATTAATTTTTTCAACTTAAAATTTAATTATTCAAGTTTTTATTGACAATTTATCTTTTTTAGTGATTTTTTTGTTAATTCAACTATTTCAGTTGAAGATTCATTGTTTTAGTTCAAAACACTTATGTTTGGTTTAAAATTAATTTTTTTTTTTAACTAAAAAAGTTTTTATTCGGTTTTTGGTTTAAACTCTAACTATTTTGTTGAAAATCCGTTTTTTTAAATTGAAAACTAATTTTTTCAACTGAAAGTTGAACTATTCCGTTTTCTGTAAAAAATAGATATTTTTTAGTGGAAAATTTAAGTATATTTTCAGAATTAATTTATTTTGCAATGTTTTGCTCTTTTGTGTTAAAGGATGTTTAGAGTGAACGTTATAAATTGAAATAAATGTTTGCGTTTTGCGGCAAATATGAATATGTTACTTTTAGTTGACCCAGAAAATTAAAAAACTTGACCGGAAAAAACCGTGAAATGACCGGGAATTTGAAATCGTTCGTCGAATCGCCACCCTGAGTATCCTTTGGTCCCTATATTTTATCCCATAGGGACTGTGAGGCCTAAAATAGGACTTTTGATAATTTACAGACTAAAGAAAAACATTTTTAATGAACATTGAAGTTCATTTTTAATACTTGAACAATTTTGTGACACTATTTTTGAAAAATTTGGCACTATTTGCATGTAATAAGATTTTTGAGATGATAATTTTTCTGTTTCAGCAAAGATTTGAGATTCGGACGAGTACTGGTGTTGATTGAGCGTCTCCGTACTCGCCAAGACGTACCACTCAACGCTAGACCGGTGAGTTCCCACACACAATATTGCTTGGTAGTACAGCGGACACTCAAAGCCAACTAACCATGTCTGTACAAAGTGTTGCTCTGGCATCTCTCACGGCCACGTATACCGACTCGGAGGGCGAGGACGGTGTGGAAGATGACCATCAGGAGACCTCAAATACTCCCCGGGGGGCTGCCCCGTACAATACCCAAGTGGGTCAGCCCCAGGTCTTCAACAGTCCCATATCTGGTCGATCGACTTCACACAGTCCTATCGTCAATTCCACCATCACTGGGACGAGACATATCAACTCGTCGTATAACGCACCCACCTTAGTAACAGAAGTGACCTCTAGGGTGCAGAGATTGGTTTCTTATATCGATGACACCATTATCTCCGATGACGAAGGAACTGCTTCTCATTTGACGGAGGGTGTGCCAGTCGAAAACGGAAGGCTACCCTCCGCCACTAATGAACAGTCACCCTCTCGTCAAGGGGAATTAGTTTCAGATGGAGAAGCTGACAGCTACGGGGTCATCATCCCGCCCGAACCTCCAGGTCTCTGTCCGTCCGAGCTGCAGGAGAAAATCACCACTCTTTTCAGGAAAATGGAGTCCGGAGGACTGGACATGAACAAGGTCATCCAGCAGAGGAAGGACTTCAGGAATCCATCGATTTACGAGAAGCTCATCCAGTACTGCAAGATCGACGAGCTCGGTTCGAATTATCCACCCGAGCGATTCGATCCTCTCAAGTGGGGCAAGGATTCCTACTACGAGGAACTCGCCAAGGTACAGAAAGTCGAAATGGAGAAATTGGAGGCGAAACGGAAGGAAAAGACGAAAATTGAAATTGTCTCGGGACTTGCGAAGCGACCGACTTCCTCGTCCACGACGGCGGACGAGGACGCGAAGAAGAGAAAAAGCAAGTGGGACCAGGTCGCGACCGGCGCTGCGCCGACGGTTAACAAACCCTCGCTTCTCATTCCTCAACCTACTTTCACAACACTTACCACCTCCGCTACTGGCACCAAAGCCACCGTCATTTCAGCTTTTGGGTCTCTACCAAAGAAAAGACTGTAATCTACTTTGTAAATTTTCTCTGTACATATTCATCGGGGCAGTCTCCATTTGATCATCGTCTATCTGGCTGCTCTACCTCCACTCGCCAAATTCCCCTCACGCAGCTGAGGGACGTATTATATTTGAAATGTCTGCTACTCAGCTTGAGGTCCTTAGCCTCTTGAGGTTAAGGTCCTCAGCTGCTTGAGGTTGAGGTCCTCAGCTGCTTGAGCTTGACGCTTGTGGTCCTTAGTTGTTTGAGCTTGAGGCTTGAGATCCTCAACAGCTTGACGCTTGTGGTCCTTAGCTGTTTGAGCTTGAGGCTTGAGGTCCTCAGCAGCTTGAGGCTTGTGGTC
>CAKNYM010051778.1:199211-216714 GCA_932195095.1 Andricus curvator | reverse complement strand
GTTTGAGCTTGAGGCTTGAGGTCCTCAGCAGCTTGAGGCTTGTGGTCATTAGCTGTTTGAGGCTTGAGGTTGTGGTCCTCAGCTGCTTGAGCTTGAGGCTTGTGGTCCTTAGCTGCTTGAGGTCTTCAGGTGCTTGAACTTGACGCTTGTGGTCCTTAGCTGTTTGAGCTTGAGGCTTGAGATCCTCAGCAGCTTGACGCTTGTGGTCCTTAGCTGTTTGAGCTTGAGGCTTGAGGTTCTCAGCAGCTTGAGGCTTGTGGCCCTTAGCTGTTTGAGGCTTGAGGTTCTCAGCTGCTTGAGGCTTGTGGCCCTTAGCAGCTTGAGGTTGAGGTTCACAGCTGCGTGCATCTTGAGGTCAACAGCTACGTGAAGCTTGAGGTCCTCAGCTGCTTGAGGCTTGAGGTCCTCAGCTGCTTGAGGTTGAGGTCCTCAGCTGCTTGAGCTTAAAGCTTGTGATCCTTAGCTGTTTGAGCTTGAAGCTTGTGGTCCTTAGCTGGTTGAGGTCGTCAGCTGCGTGAGGGGAAGTTTGGAAGTTAAGGGTGTAGAGCAAGCAGGTAAAAGTCGACCAAATGGGCATCGCCCATTCGTCGCATTCTTACATTTCTAGGGGACAGCCTCTTGTCTGAAAGTTAACTAAGTGATGCATTATCGATATTCACGATATCGAAAATATCAGTTTAAAATTAGCGGTATTTCTTAATGCAAAATACGTAAAAGAGGGAAAGTTTTTTTCGATATGGCATCACTCTGCTGTTTTGAAATTGATATTACACACACAGAGCAAGGATTTTTGGGTAATTTCAGAGTTTGGAGTTTGAATAATCCTCCTTCGTCTACTCTTAGGGAAAATTAAAAAAAAATGAACAATTTTTGCAGACTGAAACTTTCAGGCAGTGGATTTATAGCATAATAAATGCTGAGTGCGTTCTAGAATCACCGTTAAATTAATGTTGCGCTGGTCCGATCCGCGTTGAGAATCGAGTTCTGAATTATGTTTTGAGGATTCTAACGAGAAAGGGAATATTAACGTGATATTTTAATTAAAAGTTTAGGTGAAATTTCTTTCAATCTTTCTCAATTTATTAAAGATATCTACGAAATTTTTGGAAATTAAAAAAGGAAAGGGATTTTGTGGTGGCTTTTTTTAAAAATAATTCTTATTATTCTTGTTTCGTAGTTAATGTTGGATGTTCTAGAGGAATTAAAAATTTGATTCATTAAATTATTTTTAACCTCTGAATTAAAAAAGATTGCGTTAATATTCTTTTTAGGGTCGCCAAAATTTGTGGAACTCTATTTAGAAATGACAAAAGTTTAGGAAAAATTTGAAAAGTAGAAAACAGAAACTTCTCTGTGATAAAGAGAATTGTAAGCAAGTCCCCCTGATATTTATACGAATTCTTGTATAGTTTATTAGCTCACTTTTCACTCGGCAATGAAGCTAAAAATGCGTTCGACTTGGTATCAAAAAGCTAGAGTTCAACTTTTACCTCACCTGAAAGCCTTTGTTTTTTAGAATATTTATTTACCGAAGATCTCAAGCTACAGGAGATAAATCAAATGCGGCATGTTCGATCGAATTTCGATGTTAAACAAGTTCTCTGTAAAATCATTGTGTAACATTTCTAGGTTCCAAAAAAAACTTGGATTAAATTTCACCGAGGACAAATTAAACTCTATAAATGTAGTTTCTAGAGTTTTGTTTTCTTTTTTTGTAAAAAAAAATCTGGACAATTTCAAAATACAAAAGTTCTGAATATAAAATCTAGACATTTCTATGAATAGCCTAAATTTTCAATGGAGCAATTTTAATTTTTTGGAATAAATCACTATTTCAAGTTAATATTTTTTTTCTTGGTTTACTGAAAGGATTGATTGTAAAAATTGTGCGTGTTTGTTGCAGGGACCTGGCGTTACACTAAATTCTAATTTGATATTAGAAAATGTTTCTGCGAGCCGCTCTAGATTTTAATTGGACGGAGATTCAATTTAGTTAATCAAATTACCAAACTTACAATTTAGCGAATGGCTATTTTTTATATTATAATTTTAACTGTGAAAATGAAGGATGTGTATTAAAGAAACGAATTTGTTTGTTTTTTTGAAGCAATCTGGACAGAGGGAATTCTGTACATATTATATATAAACCAAAAATTTTTAAAGAATGTTTAAGGCCTTCTTTAAATTATTTCGATTGTCCCTCATACTGATTGGTATTTTAATTAATAAATTCCAATGATTTTGTAATTTTTGTTTTTAATTTTTCTTCTTAATTTGCCAATTTTATCAAAATATTTTTTGATTTTATCATCTTTTTTTTTTCTTAGCTCAAGAATTTTGAACTGATTTAAGTTTCCCGCTCTTTAGGCTTTTTAGTCACGTGACTTCGCAACCTTTGCATGAAATTTGCATTTCTTTGCGAAAATAATACAACTTGGATCAGAAATATAACAAAATAGGGTTTCAAAATAACTTTTTCATCTAACATTAATTTTATTTTAATGTGTAATCAATATAGTTCGATTTTTGCAATAATCAATTTGAGGTTAGGAAATGCGCGTCATTTCTATTTAAAGTTCTTTTGCCAGCCGATAGATAGCGCTAGCTGCTTTAGTCACTAATCTGCGAAAATTCAAATTTATTTATTTTTAACTGAAAGTCAAACGTTTTCATTTTTGGTTGAAAATTAATCTTTTTTATTTAAAAATTCAACTAATCTGTTGAACAAGTCGTATTTTTTGGTTGAATGCAACGGGTTTTCATTTAGAATTATATATTTTTTTTTTTGAAATATCAACTATTACACTTTTCCCTGAGAATTCATCTTTGTTGGTTGAAAATTCTACTTTTTTGGTAGAAAATTAATCTTCTTGGTTAAAAATTCATGTTTTTAGTTGAAAATTCATTTATTTGGTTTTAAATTACCTATTTTTTAAAGCATTTGTTTTTTTTTTGCTTGAAAATTTATCGTTTTTAGTTGAAAGTTCTTTTATTTTTTTGAAAATTCATCTTTTTGGATGAAAATTCACGTCTGTGTTGAAAATTTTAATATTTTATTAAAAAGTTCGTTTTTTTTTTTTTAATTAATTTTTTTCGAAGATTCATCATTTTGGTTGAAAATTCATGTCTGTTCATTTCTTTGGTTTTAAATTGACTATTTGTTTACATTGTTTTTTTAGCTTGCAAATGTATCGTTTTCAGTTGAAAGTTCTTTTATTTTGTTGAAAATTCATCTTTTTGGATGAAAATTCATGTCGGTGTTAAAAATTTAAATATTTGATTAAAAAATTCGTTTTTTTTTTGAAAATTAATTTTGTTCGAAGATATGTTCATTTTTTTGGTTCTAAATTAACTAATGTTTTAGATTGTTTTTTTTGCTTGCAAAGATATCATTTTTAGTTGAAAATTTTTTTATTTTGTTAAAAATTCGTACTTTTTTGGTAGAAAATTAGTATTTTTGTTTGAAAATTAATCTTTGTTGAGTACAAATTCATGTCGGTGTTGAAAATGTAAATATTTTATTAGAAAATTCGTTCTTTTTAAATATAATTTTTTTCGAAGATTCATAATTTTAGTTGAAAATTCATGTCTGTTTTTTTCTCTGGTTTTAAATTAACTATTTTTTTTTATTTGTTGTTTTTTTTGCTTGCGAATTTGTTTTTTTTAAGTTGAAAGTTCTTTTATTTTGTTAAAAATTCGTCTTTTTTTTTTTGAGAAAATTATTTTTTTGTTTGTTTAAAAATACATCTTTTTGGGTGAAAATTAATCTCGGTGTTGAAAATTTAAATATTTTATTACAAAATTTTTTTGTTTAAAAATTAATTTTTTTCGAAGATTCATAATTTTAGTTGAAAAATAATGTCTGTTCATTTCTTTGGTTTTAAATTAACTATTTTTTTGAAATGTTTTTTTTTCTTGCAAATTCATCGTTTTTAGTTAAAAGTTCTTTTATTTTGTTAAAAATTCTTTTTTTTTTCAAATTAATTTCTTGACTGAAAATGTATCTCTTTTATTTTTGGTTGAAAATTTATCTTTTTTAGTTGAAAATTTATTTCTTAAGCTGAAAATTTAACTATTTTGTTGAAAATTTTTGCACCTTTTTACATTCGTCTTTTTAGTAGAAAATTCGTTTTTTTTGTGTGGAAAATTTAACTGTTCCATTTTTGGTTGAAATTTTATATTTTTTAGTTTGAAATTAATTTCTTTAGTTGAAAATTCAACTATTTTGTTGAAATTTTTTTTCTTTATTGAAAATTTTTTTTTTTTAACTGAAAATATAGCTGTTCCATTTTTGTGTAAAAAATTACCTTTTTACATTCTCATAGTAATGAGAAGATATTGTTTACTTTCAAATTCGTATTTTTAGTCGAAAATTAATCTTCGTGTTTGAAAATTTAAATATTCCATTTTTAGTTGACAATTTATCTTTTTTAGTTAAAGACTCATTTGTTTAGTTGTTAAATTTAACTATTTTGTTAAAAATTCGTTTTTTGTTTGTTTTGGTTGAAAATGTAACTTTTTTAGTTAAAAATTCATCACCTTAGTTGTAAAATTTATCTATTTTATTAAAATTTCGTGTTTTTTTGTTTTGCAAATTGTACTCTTTTTAAATTCTTTCTTTTTTTGGGTGAAAATTTATCTTTTTTACCTAAAGACTCATTTTTTTAGTTGTTAAATTTAACTATTTCGTTAAAAATTCGTTTTTTGTTTCAAAATTGAACTTTTAAAAAAAAAAATTATTGTTTTTTTGGTTGAAATATTATCTTTTTCAGTCAAAAATTAATTTTCTTAATTGTATTGAACTATTTTGTTGAAAATTCGTTCTTTGTTTGAAAATTGAACTTTTTTTTTAAATCTTTCTTTTCTTTTGGTTGAAAATTGATCTTTTTTAGTTAAAAATTAATTTCCTCGGTTGTAAAATTTAACTATATTGTTAAAAATTCGTTTTTTGTTTGAAAATTTAACTTTTTTTTAATTCTTTGTTTTTTTTGGTTCGAAATTTATCTTTTTTAGTTACAAATTCATTTCCTTAGTTTTGATATTTAACAATTTTGTTGAAAATTCGTATTTTGTTTCAAAATTGAGCTTTCTTTTGAAATTTAACTATTTTGTTAAAAATTCTTTGTTAATTGGTTCAAAATTTATCTCCTTAGTTGTAAAATGTAACTATTTTGTTGAAAATTCGTTTTTTGTTTCAAAATTGAACTTTTTTAAAAATGTCAATGTTTTTTTGGTTGAAAAATTATCTTTTTTAGTCAAAAATTCATTTTCTTAGTTGTAAAATTTAACTATTTTGTTAAAAATTCTTTGTTTTTTGGTTGAAAATTTATCTTTTTTAGTTAAAAATTAATTTCCTCACTTGTAAAATTTAGCTATTTTGTTAAAAATTCTTTCTTTGTTTATTTTGTTTGAAAATTGAACTTTTTTTAAAATTCTTTCTTTTTTTTTATTGAAAATTTATCTTTTTTAGTTGAAAATTTATTTCCTTAGTTGTAAAATTTAACTATTTTGTTAAAAATTAGTTTTTTGTTTCAAAATTGAACTTTGTTTTGAAATTTCATTGTTTTTTTTTTTATGAAAAATTATCTTTTTTAGTTAAAAATTCGTTTTTTGTTTATTTTGTTTGAAAATTGAACTTTTTTTGAAAATTCTTTGTTTTTTTGTTTGAAAATTTATCTTTTTTAATTAAAGACTCATTTCTTGAGTTGTTAAATTTAACTATTTTCTTAAAAATGCCTTTTTTTTTTGTTGAAAAGTGAACTTTTTTTGACAATTCTTTGTTTTTATGTTTGAAAATTCATCTTTTTTTAATTAAAGACTCATTTCTTTAATTGTTAAATTTTACAATTTTTTTTAGTATACATTTTTTTAACTGAAAATGTAGCTGTTCCATTTTTGATTATTTTATATAAAAAAATTTCCATTTATCCAATTTGAATTTTCGCGGAACTTTGTCTGAAACAGCTAGCGCTACCTAGAGGCGGTTACACTGGAATGAACCAATCACAACAGTCTTACACGAAAACTGCGCAAAAAAGATGGCGAAAGTAACTCTCAGTCAGACTGACATCGCCTTCCTCTGTTTTTAATAGTTTTTAAACAATAAAATAACAATTACAAAGATGTCAAATCGCGATCCTGACAATTTAATGGTTACAAATAACGATAAATTTGATTATTTATTTAAAATCGTTTTAATAGGCGATTGTGGCACGGGAAAAACTTGTGTCGTTCAAAGATTTCGATCTGGAAATTTTATAGAAAGGCATGGAAGCACGATTGGAGTTGATTTTTCACTTAAAACGGTGATAGTCGATGGTAAAAAAGTTAAGGTAAGTTTTTTCATCTTGATTATTTATTCGAAAGTGGCAACAGTAAAAATGTCACGTGATGAGAAAGAGTTCGGGGAGTCTATAACCTTGTACTCGTTTTTTTTACTCTTAGATTTTGTTCAGTGTGTTTACAATATTGAATTCTGTCGTTTTTACTGGTCAATTTTAATTATATTTTATGGTTTGAGAGTTTTTTTTTTAATTCAAAGAATCTGTTCGAAATGGGTTATGAGTCACTATCTTATTTTGAGGTTATGTTTCTTGTTTTTAGAATGTTTACTGTTTTCTTTTTTTTTGAAATCTTAAATTTTTAGTTTGCAAATTAATCGTATTGTTTATGAGAAATGGATATTGAAATACTTGTTCTTGGTTAAAAATTAATTTTTTTTGGTTTTAAAATTTAATAATTTTTTTTTAATTATTTTTTTCCCGTAGAAAATTATTCTTTTTGTTTGGAAAATTATCTTTTGGGTTGAAAATTCATTTATTTGGTTTAAAATTTAAGTAATTAGTTGAAAATTAATTTTTGTAACTGAAAATTAAACTCTTTCATTCTATTTTTAAATTGATCTTTTTTAGTTAAGAATTAATTTCTTTAGTTGAGAATTCTTTGTTTATTTTGGTTGAAAATTAATTATTTTTTTCTGAAAATTTAACCATTCCATTTTTGGTTACCTTTTTCAGTTTCAAATCCGTCTTTTTAGTAGAAAATCAATCTCCTTGTTTGAAAATTCATTTTTTGGTTGAAAATTGAACTTTTTTTTTTTGAAAATTCGTCTTTTGTGGTAGAAAATTGTTCTTTTTGTTTGGAAATTCATCTTTTTGGTTGAAAATTCTTTTCTTTGGTGTGAAATTTAAGTACATAATAGGTTGAAAATTAATTATTATAACAGAAAATTAAACTATTTCATTCTTTTTTTTTTAAATCTATGTTTTTAGTTAAAAAAATAATTTCTTTAGTTGAAAGTTCGTTATTTTTTTTGGCTGACAATTATATATTTTTTGTTGAAAATTAAATTTTTTTCTGAAAATTTAACCATTCCATTTATGGGTGGAAATTTATCTTTTTAGTTAAGAATTCAACTATATGGTTGAAAATTCATTTTTTTTTTGTAAGAAAATACTATTCTTCTTGTTTGAACATCCATATTTTTTATTGAAAATTTTACTATTTTGTTGAAAATTCGTTGTTTTTTTTATTAAATTAATTTTTTTTAAACGAAAATGTAGCTATTCCATTTTGGTTACCGTTCTTAGTTTTAAATCCGTCTTTTTAGTATAAAATCAATCTCCTTGTTTGAAAATTAATTTTTTGGTTGAAAATTGAACTTTTTTAGTTGAAAATTCATTTCTTTGGTTTTTGGCTTTCGGTTCAAAATTCAATTCTTTGGTTTTAAAATTAATTAATATTTAAAAAAATTCTTATTTTTTGTTAGAAAATTGTTCTTTTTGTTTGGAAATTCATCTTTTTGGTTGAAAATTAATTTCTTTGGTTTAAAATTTAAGTAATTGGTTAGAAATTAATTTTTGTAAGTGAAAATTAAACTATTTCATTCTTTTTTATAAGTTGATATTTTTTTAGTTAAAAATTAATTTCTTTGGTTGAAAATTCGTTGTGTTTTTTTTACAGACATTTTTTTTTTTCGTTGAAAATTAATTTTTTTTTTTTTTTTAATTTAATCATTCCATTTTTGGTTAAAAATGTATCGTTTCAAATTAAGAATTCAACTATACGGTTCAAAATTCATCTTTTTTGTAAGAAAATTATTCTTGTTTGAAGATCCATCTTTTTGATTGAAAATTGTACTATTTTGTTGAAAATTCGTTTTTTTTTTGTTTGTTGAAAATTAATTTTGTTTGTTTGTTGAAAGTTAATTTTTTTTCAACCTAAAATTTAGCTATTCCATTTTTGGTTACCGTTCTTAGTTTTAAATCCGTCTTTTTAGTAGAAAATCTATCTCTTTGTTTGAAAATACATTTTTTTTTTCGAAAATTGAACTATTTTTTGAAAATTCGTCTTTTTGGTAGGAAATTATTCCTTTTGTTTGAAAATTCATCATTTTGGTTGATTATCGAAGGGTCTTTTTTTTTTAATTCGTTTTTTTTTAATTGATCTTTTTTAGTTGAAAATTCATTTCTTTGGTTTTTGGCTTCCGGTTAAAAATTGATATCTTTGGTTGTAAAATTAATTAATATTTTAAAAATTGTTCTTTTTGGTTGTAACTGAAAATTAAACTATTTAATTCTTTTGTGAAAATTCATCTTTTTTAGTCAAAAATTAATTTCTTTAGTTGAAAATTCGTTGTTTTTTGGCTGATTTTTTTTTTTAATTATTACTTTTTTCTGAAAAATTAACCATTCCATTTTTGGTTAAAAATTTATCATCTCAAGTTAAGAATTCAACTGTATGGTTGGAAATTCATCTTTTTTATAAGAAAATTATTCTTCTTGTTTGAAGATCCATTTTTTTTTAATTGTACTATTATGTTAAAAATTAGTTTTTTTTAAGTCATTTTTTTTACTAAAAGTATAGCTATTCCATTTTTGGTTACTTTTTTAATTTTAAATTCGTCTTTTTAGTAGAAAATCAATCTCATTGTATGAAAAATCATCATTTTAGTTGATTACCGAAGTTTTTTTTAATTCGTTATTTTTTAGTTGAAAATTCATTTCTTTGGTTTTAAATTGACTAATTTTCAAAAATTCGTCTTTTTTGGTAGAAAATTGTTGTTTTTGTTTGGAAATTCATCTTTTTGGTTGGAAATTAATTTCTTTGGTTTAAAATTCAAGTAATTAATTGACAATTAATTTTTGTAACTGAAAATTAAACTATTTCATTCTTTTTTTAAATTTATCTTTTTTAGTTAAAAATTAATTTCTTTAGTTGAAAATTCGTTGTTGTTTTTTTGGCTAAAAATTATTTTATTTTATTTTTTTTGAAAATTAATTCGTTCTTTTCTGGAAATTTAACGATTCCATTTTTGGTTAAAAATTTATTTTTTCAAGTTAAGAATTCAACTACATGGTTTAAAATTCATTTCTTTGTTAGAAAATTATTCTTTCTAGTTGAAAATTTATCTTTTTTAGTTGAAAATGCATTTCTTTTATTTTAAAATTGAATTGTGTTGTTCAAAATCTGTTTTTTAAAATTGAAAATTGATTTTTTTCCATCACCTGAAGGTTTAACTAATCCATTTCTTTCTCAAAATTTACCTTTTTAAGTTAAGAATTCAACTGTATGGTTGAAAATTCATATTTTTTGGTAGAAAATGATTCTTTTTGGTTAAAAAATTTACCTTTTTTTAGTTTTATATTCGTCTTTGTAATAGAAAATTAATCTCCTTGTTTGAAAATTCATCTTTTTGGTTAAACATCGAACTTTTTTTGAAAACTTCGTTTTTTTTGTTGTTGAGAATTTATTTTTTTTTAGTTAAAAATTCAAAGATATGGTTGAAAATTATTCTTTTTGGTTAAAAAGTTACCTTTTTTAGTTTAATATTTGATTTTTTATTAAAAAATTAATATACTTGTTTGAAAATTCATCTTTTCGGTTAAAAATTGATCATTTTTAATTAAAAATTAATCTCTTTAGTTGAAAATTGTATTATTTTGTTGAAAATTCGTCTTCTTTTTGGTAGAAAATTATTCTTTTTGTTTAAAAGTTCATATCTTTGGTTGAAAATGTAACTGTTCCACTTTTTGTTGAAAATTCATCTTTTTTGGTAGAAAATTATTCTTTTTGATGGAAAATTCATCTTTTTAGTTAAAAAATTTAAGTATTTTGTTTAAAATTATTATTTTTTTTTATTTTGGTTGAAAATTATATTTTTCTTAACTGAAAATGTAGCTATTCCATTTTTGGATGAAAATGTACCTATTTACTTCTTTTCATGCTTCATTTGTTAGTTTAATAATAATCATCGTTTTTAGAAAAAATTTAATTTCATTATAGTAATAAAAAAAATTGAAATCGGTTAACATTTTCTGTTCTCTTTTTTTTTTATTAGAAATTTGAAAATTTTGAAAATTCAAATAAATTTGTCTATTAGTTTAAAAATTATGGCGGATTTTGTATATGTACAGTTTTTGCTAGTGAACAATTATAAAAAATTAAAAATTAAAAAAAAGTGTTTTGCCTATTTTTTAATTTTTTCAAAGTGTGCAAAAAAAATTTGTTGTTTGCATTGAGTTAAACACACACTTTTTTGGAAAAAGTTGAAAATGTCGAACCTGAAATTTCTTTAGTTTAAACCAAAGAAACCGATCATTATTTTTCTTGCCAGGAGAAAAAATGCTTCTAAAAAATCAAAATGATGTATATCTGTCATAAAAATCTTTAACGACCTTTAAATATTTGTTACAAAATTAAAAAAATACAGTTAAGCCTGAATTTAATAAGTTACCTTTTTTAAAAATATTTCTTTGTGATTTAAATTAAAAACTGTAAAAACTAGTGATATTTAGTCACTTTTGATTAATTACTAAAACTGCAAAATATAAAACCTTAGCATTATTCTAAAGAATTACAAATCAAAATCAAATTAGGTTCATTATAAAGAATTATTTCAATTTAAAAAATAAGTTAATTAAATATTAAAAAGTAATTGTTTCACAGCTGCAAATCTGGGACACTGCTGGCCAAGAAAGGTTTCGAACTATAACTCAAAGTTACTACAGATCTGCTAATGGGGTAATCGTAGGTAATTATATTTTCAATTAATTAAAAAATTCTATTATATTTTTTTTACTTCAATTAATTTTAGCAGTTGCTTTGTTAGATTTTTTTATTTATATTAAATAGCCAATAAAAATGTTTAAGTTATTTTAAGCCCATATCAATAAATTATTAATTTATTATGTTTTTCACATTTTTTTTAACGGATAAATTCTTTTAGTTTACGACATTACGAAGCGTTCTACGTTTTTAAATCTTCAGCGATGGGTAGAAGAAGTTCGCAGATACGCTTCGTCTCACGTTTTATTAATTTTAGTTGGTGAGCTTTTTTCTCCTTTAATTTTTGTTAAGAAACGTACAATTGTACTCAAATAAATTAGAGGAAAAAGCTGTATATTTTTAAAAATAATTTAATAAATTTAATCTCAGGCAACAAAAATGATTTGGAAGATTCGAGAGAAGTGGAAAAAGCAGAAGCAGATGCAGTTTGCGAATATCTTCCCGAAGTTTTGAGTGTCGTGGAAACGTCAGCCAAAGAAAATACAAACATCGATTCGATATTTTTCTCTCTTGCCTCGGAACTAAAGGTATTGAAAAAAATCAAAATTGTTTCATATACTTTCATATTCAAATCTCAAATATTTTTCCAAACGAAAAGTGTATTGTCTGCAGGGATCACATTCCGTCCCCTTTTTCCTCCTTAAATTTGAAAAAACACCCAAAATCGAGAATTTTGACCCTATTTACACCTTTTTCACGAAATAGGAAAACAAATTCATTTAAATAAAATTAATGTAGGTACTAATATTAAAATTCAAATTGAAACGCTTCCAATTTCTAATATTTCAAGTAAAAATATTGCATTTCCGTCGAAAAAAATAAATGGTTAACAACGTAGTTCAAGTTTTAATAAAGTAGTTTAATTTTCAACTAAAAAAGATAATTTCTCAACGAAAAATACAAAAGGTAATATTTAGGTTGAAAGATTTTAAATTTAAATAAAATTGAATCCATCCTAAAATGATGAATTTTCTACAAAACAGTTGAATTTTCTACCAATAAGATTAATTTTCTTTACTAAAAAAGACGAATTTTCAACCAAAGAGATGAATTTTCATCTAAAATAATGAATCTTCAACCAAACAAATTTGATTTTAACAAAGTAGTTGAACTTTCAACCAAGTAGTTAAATTTTCAACCAAAAAAGATTTTAATTTTAAATCGAAAACAATTGAATCCATCCAAAAAGACGAATTTTTCTACAAAACAGTTAAATTTTCAACCCCAAAAATATGTATTTTCAAAAAATGTTAATTTTTAACCAAATAGTTGAATTTTCAAACCGAAAAGAGAAATTTTGAAAATTTAACCAAATTTTTTAGGCAAGGAGAAGAATTTTCGACAAAAGTGTTGAATTTTCAACAAAAAACGACGAATTTTCAACAAAATTGCTAAATTATCAACCAAAGAGATAAATCGTTGACCAGGAAACATTTTGCAGGGAACAAAGAAAACAAATTTCAACCAAATCGTTGAATTTTCAAGCCAAAAAGAACAATTTTCTACAAGAGCTAAATTTTCAATCAAATACTTGATTTTTTAACCAAATTTTTAAATTTTCTTCCAAATTGTTGATTTTTCAAGCTAAAAAGACGAATTTTCAAGTCAAAATTTTGAATTGAATTTTTAACAAAATAGTTAAATTATCAACCAAATAGTTGAATTTTCGACCAAATTGTTGATTTTTCAATCTAAAAAGACGAATTTTCCATCCGATAATATGAATTTTCAACAAACAAAAAAATAATTTTCAACCAAACAGTTGAATTTTCATGCCAAAAAGTCGAATTTCCTACAAAACATTTGAATTTTCAAACCGAAAATGTGAATTTTCAACAATAAAATTAATTTCCAGGAAAAAAACTAATTTTTAAAAACAACTAATTTTCAACTAACTAGTTAAATTATTAACCATAGAGATGAATCTTCAAACAAGAAATATTTTACAGTCAAAAAAGAATAAAAATTCCAACCAATTCATTGAATTTTCTACAAAAGAGTTACATTTTCAGCCAAGTATTTGACTTTTCAACCAAATCGTTGAATTTTTAAGCCAAAAAGAATAATTTTCCAGAAAACAGTTGAATTTTTAACCAAATAATTAAATTTTTGACCAAATTATTGATTTTTCAATCTAAAGAGACGAATCTTCCATCCAAAAATATGAATTTTCAACAAAAAAGATAATTTTCAACCAAAGAGTTGAATTTTCTACCAAATTATTTAATTTTCAAGCCAAAAAGGCGAATTTCCTATAAAAAATTTAAATTTTCTAACCGAAAATGTGAATTTTCAATAACAAAATTAATTTTCAACAAAAAAAACGAATTTTTAATTAAAAAACAACGAATTTTCAACCAAAGAGATGAATCCCTAAACAAGAAAAAAACAGTGAACAAAGAAAACAAATTTCAAACACATTGTTGAATTTTTAACCCAAAAATATAAATTTTCAACCAAATATTTGAATTTTTAAACAAATAGTTGAATATTCGTCCAAATTGTTGATTTTTCAATCTAAAAAGACGAATTTTCCATTCGAAAATATGAATTTTCTACCAAGTTATTGAATTTTCGAGCCAAAAAGACTAATTTCCCACAAAACATTTCAATTTTCAAACCGAAAGTGTGAATTTTCAACAACAAAATTAATTTTCAAAAAAAAGCAACGAATTTTTAACAAAATAGTTCAATTATCAACCAAAGAGATGAATCCTTAACCAAGAAAAAGAAACAGTGAACAAAGAAAACAAATTTCAACCACATTATTGAATTTTTAAACAAATAGTTGAATATCCGACCAAATTGTTAATTTTTCAACTTAAAAAGGCGAATTTTCCATCCAAAAATATGAATTTTCAACAAAAAAGATAATTTTGTACCAAACAGTTGAATTTTCTAGCCAAAAAGACGAATTTGCTACAAAGTATTTAAATTTTCAAACCGAAAATGTGAATTTTCAACAGCAAAATTAATTTTCAACCAAAAAAAAACAACGAATTTTTAACAAAATAGTTAAATTATCAACCAAAGAGATAAATCCTTAGCCAAGAAAAAGAAACAGTGAACAAAGAAAACAAATTGCAACAAAAAAGTTGAATTTTCTACCAAATTATTGAATTTTCGAGCCAAAAAGACGAATTTTCTGCAAAACATTTAAATTTTCAAACCGAAAGTGTGAATTTTCATCAACAAAATTAATTTTCAACAACAAAAAAACAACGAATTTCTAACAAAATAGTTAAATTATCAACCAAAGAGATCAATCCTTAGCCAAGAAAAAGAAACAGTGAACAAAGAAAACAAATTTCAACCACATTGTTGAATTTTTAAGCCAATAAGAACATTTTTCTACCAGAGTTAAATTTTTAACCCAAAAATATGAATTTTCAACCAAATATTTGAATTTTTAACCAAATAGTTGAATTTTCGACCAAGTAGCTGATTTTTCTATCTAAAAAGACGAATGTTCCATCCGACAATATGAATTTTCAACAACAAAATCATTTTCAACCAAACAGTTGAATTTTCTACAAAATTGTTAAATTTTCAAGCCAAAAAAACGAATTTCCTACGAAGCATTCGAATTTTCAAGCCGAAAATGTGAATTTTCAAAAATAAAATTAATTTTTAGGAAAAAAACGATTTTTCAATTTTTAAAAACAACGAATTTTCAACCAACTAGTTAAATTATTAACCATAGATATGAATCTTTAACCAATAAATATTTACAGTAAAAAAAAGAATAAAAATTTCAACCCATTCGTTGAATTTTCTACAAAAGAATTAAATTTTCAGCCAAGTATTTGAATTTTTAACCAAATCGTTGAATTTTTAAGCAAAGAACAATTTTTTTACAAAACAGTTGAATTTTTAACCAAATAGGTAAATTTTTGACCAAATTATTGATTTTTCTATCTAAAAAGGCGAATTTTCCATCCGAAAATACGAATTTTCAACAACAAAATTAATTTTCAAAGAAAAAAAAACAACAAATTTTTAACAAAATAGTTAAATTATCAACCAAACAGAATAATCCTCAACCAAGAAAAAGAAACAGCGAACGAAGAAAACAAATTTCAACCAAACAGTTGAACTTTCTGCCAAATTATTTAATTTTCTAGCCAAAAAGACGAGTTTCCTACAAAACATTAAAATTTTAAAACCGAAAATGTGAATTTTCAACAACAAAAAGTAATTTTCAACACAAAAAAACAACGGATTTTTAACAAAATCGTTAAATTATCAACCAAAGAGATAAATCCTTAGCCAAGAAAAAGAAACAGTTAAAAAAGAAAACAAATTTCTACCACAGTGTTGAATTTTTAAGCCAATAAGAACATTTTTTCTACCAGAGTTAAATTTTTAACCCAAAAATATGAATTTTGAACGAAATATTTGTATTTTTAACCAAATAGTTGAATTTTCTACCAAATTCTTGACTTTTCAATCTAAAATTACGGATTTTCCATCCGAAAATATGAATTTTCAAGTAAAAAGATAATTTTCAACCAAACAGTTGAATTTTCTACCAATTTGTTGAATTTTCAAAACAAAAAGACGAATTTCCTACAAAACATTAAAATTTTCAAACCAAAAATGTAAATTTTCAACAAGAAAATGATTTTTCAATTTAAAAAAATTGTTAATGAAAAAACAACGAATTGTCAACCAACTCGTGAAATTATTAACCAAAGAGATGAAACTTCAATCAAGAAAGATTTTACAGTCAAAAAAGAATAAAAATTTCAACCAAAACGTTGAATTTTTAAGCCAAAAAGAAGAATTTTCTACAAAACAGTTGAATTTTTATCCAAATGGTTAAATTTTCGACCAAATTGTTTTTTTAATCTAAAAAGATGAATTTTCAACAAAAAATATAATTTTCAACCAAACAGTTGAATTTTCTACCAAATTGTTGAATTTGTTAAGCCAAAAAGATGAATTTCCTACAAAAAATGTAAATTTTCAAACCGAAAATGTGTATTTTCAACAATACAATTAATTTTCAATCAAAAAGCAACTAATTTTAAATAAAGAACCACGAATTTTCAACCAACTAGTTAAATTATTAACCAAAGAGATGAATCTTCAACCAAGACAGATTTTACAGTCAAAAATGAAAACAAATTTCACCCAATCTGTCGAATTTTCTACAAAAAACTTAATTTTTCAGCCAAGTATTTGAATTTTCAACCAAATCGTTGAATTTTTAAGCCGAAAAGAACAATTTTTAACAAAACAGTTTAATTTTTAACTAAATGGTAGAATTTTCCACCAAATTTTTTATTTTTCAATCTAAAAGGAGGAATTTTCCATCCGAAAATATGAATTTTCAAGAAAAAAAAGATTATTTTCAATCAAACAGTTGAATTTTCAAGCCAAAAAGACGAATTTCCTACAAAACATTTAAATTTTAAAACCGAAAATGTGAAGTTTCAACAACAAAAATTAATTTTCAACACAAAAAACCAACGAATTTTTAACAAAATAGTTAAATTATCAACCAAAGAGGTGAATCCTTAGCCAAGAAAAAAAAACATTGAACAAAGAAAACAAATTCCTACCACAGTGTTGAAGTTTTAAGCCAATAAGAAGATTTTTCTACCAGAGTTACATTTTTAACCCAAAATTATGAATTTTGAACCAAATATTTGAATTTTTAACCAAATAGTTGAATTTTCGACCAAATTGTTGATTTTTCAATCTAAAAAGACGAATTTAAAAAAAAAAATAATTTCCAACCAAACAGTTGAATTTTCTACATATTATTGAATTTTCAAGCCAAAAAGACGAATTCCCTACAAAACATTTGAATTTTCAAACCGAAAATCTGAATTTTCAACAACAAAATTAATTTTCACAAAAAAAAAAATAATAATTTCTAACAAAATAGTTAAATTATCAACCAAAGGGATAAATCATTAACCAAGAAAAAGAAACAGTGAACAAAGAAAATAAATTTCAACCACATTGTTGAATTTTTAATCCAATAAGAACAAGTTTCTACCAGAGTTAAATTTTTAACCCAAAAATATGAATTTTCAACCAAATATTTGAATTTGTAACCAAATTGTTGAATTTTCGACCAAATTGTTGATTTTTCAATCTAAAAAGACGAATTTTCAACAACAACAAAATAATTTCCAACCAAACAGTTGAATTTTCTACATATTGTTGAATTTTCAAGCCAAAAAGACGAATTTCCGTTATTTTTTCGAATTTACGAATTTCATTAATGTTCAATAAGAAAACCACGAATTTGTAATAAAAAACAAGGAACTTTCAACAAACTAGTTAAATTATTAACCATGGAGATGAATCTTCAACCAAGAAATATTTTATAGTCAAAAAAGAATATAAATTTCAACCAATTCGTTGAATTTTCTACAAAAGAGTTAAATTTTCACCCAAGTATTTGAATTTTCAACCAAAT